>JALPQI010015260.1:0-32183 GCA_025490895.1 Thaumatotibia leucotreta
GTGGTTTACATTATACTATAACTAAGCTATAATAATAATTATACTTAATTTGTGTAGCGTATTTATTTACCCCCTTATTCATAAACGTATGCTAACTTAACAAGCCGTTAATAATTGTTTGTCCCTTTTGCTCTTATGGACACATTGTTAAGACCGAAAGGGACAAACAATTACTAGCAGCTTGTTAAGTTAGCAGACTAGTCGGGGGAAGAAAAGTTTTTGGTCACATTAAATCCTACAGTTTCGGAAGCTTTTTCTAATGAATATTTAGGGTATACAGATTCGCACCATGCAATAATCCCCAGTGCCGCGCGAGAGCTTCTCATCCAGTCGAGGACTTGAAGGTCAATAATTGGAACAGCACGTTCAATAATTTCTACCCTCGAGATTATGCATTCATTCTATTGTTTCAGATGATTTATAATTAAGGAAAAAAAAATCCCCAGGTTTTTTCCTAAAGCTTATACAAAAAACTATACCTTAATTGTAGTAAAAAATCACCATTTGTTTAATTTCTGTTTGATTTGATGATGAATTTTAAAAATAATTTTATTTTTTCTGACTATATCTACGATTATTCAGTGGTGACTTTTTAAAATATTGTCTTAAATATTCAGTTAGGCCCCTCGGATAATAAATCCCTACTGTAGGATTTATTGTTTCTTTTTATTAAACAAGTAAATCTTAATATTGATTCTGTGAAAAAAACTCCACACATTTATCAGGGATAATTAGATTCATATATTCACAAAACGATGTTTTATCATATTCCTGAAATAAATATACTGTAGGATTTAATGTAATTTTCTCGAACAAGTTAAAGTTTATCTCCCCGACTAGACGCTAATAAATAAGGGAGTTTATGTTTAACGGAATGACATAAAAAAATGTGTTCTAAAAGTGTATGATTATGATATAAGTTTTAATTTTTTGGCCACCCAGTATAATACCATAGTAAAACGGTTTTCGCTATCTACTCACGATGTTCCCAAGCGATGTTATTTGAATGTTCTTGGATCTACTTAAAGGTGCATTCAGACCAAACGAGCATTCGCTATTCTATCCCCCACTCTACGAAATTCGATCGTTACACAAAACGTGATTCGTTGATTTCGTAGAGTGGAGGCTAGAATAGCGAATGCTCGTTAGGTCTGAATGCACCTGAAGGAGGATTTAGACCAAGGATAGAATGCTCATTTTATCCTTAAACATAAGGGGTATTTATCCCCCACTCTACGAAATCAACGAATTTCGATGAATCACGTTTTGTGTAACGAACGAATTTCGTAGAGTGGGGGATAAATACCCCTTATGTTTAATTTTTTCCATAAATATTTATTTCGAGTGGGCAATGTTACCCCTAGTGCTAGTTACATCCTGAGTTCAAGTACAATTGCCATTATTCGGAGCGCTCAAAAATATCTGAACACATCTCTATCGTTATGCCAATAAAGACGTGTTCAGATAATTTTGACCCAATTCCTGAAAGTTGGTTGCAACCTAGTTTTTATCGCTATTACCAAATGTAGCCACTAGGTATAATTACAAACACAGTTAAATATCCATAAAGGACCCTTATTTGAGTTATCATTAATGTTCAGTTTTCTACTTTGGCGATGGTACATTGAACAATCAGCATAGATCGCATGCATTGATAGTCGGCGAACTGTATCATTATTTATCTTTTCCGGTTTATGAAATTACTGAACCGATCGTGATGCGATAAGGAGTGCATGTTAGGATTTATGATCGACGGTTCGAGATTTTAATATTATTTCCTCACAGCTAAATTATATAAGCTTCCCATGATGAACCAAAAGAATAGTAAATTCTGTTTAAATTTTCAAAATGAAAAATGCTGGTTGGTTACCTAATTTGTACATGAAAAAAAAGAAACAACAATGCGCAATGAAACTGTAGCTAAAATTAATCAGTACCTACAAAAATAAATAAATAAATATAATATTGCTGTAATTACAGGCCCCGGCCCGGCACTATGTTGAATTGGGGACCGTTTTGTGGCACACTTTACGAAATTCGTCTTAGTTTGTTATCCTTTTAAAATGTGTTTTTTGTAAAGTGTTGTCACAAATTTTTTTTTTTTCTTTTTACAGGGCAATGCACTTATTTTTGGTCATCTATGACTTAAAAAAACTAATTATAGTAATCACAATTATTACGTTATCATATTACGCCATGTGTATCAGGGGGTAAAGCGCTCCCACCAAAGGTCGACCAAATCGAATATCGGATGATATTCGATTCAATATCAGCAGTAATTGTTATATTAATTGCGCTGTTAATAGGCAAACACTGCTTATTAACACGTTCATTGCGGTATCAGGTCTAAAAGATCCGATGATAAACTATCCCGCGGGGCGGCACTAAAAATACTGTTCCTACCGCTGGTGCGGGACATGTATCTTCTATTTGCAAAGGAGTAGAAATGAGACAAATATATTTTTGGAATTGTCTCTTCGAATATATTCCATCGGTACAATAAAAGTGAATCAGGTCGATTGTATCTGATACCGACAGAAAAGAAAATTTTTGCACCTAGTGCGGATATCAGGTCCTTTCGACCTGATACCCGATGACCCGCTAAACGCACCAGGATTATGATTAGTTTGTCTAGTGCCGCCCTTAAGTGCAGTCAGTGAAAACAATAGTCGACATTTTGTGGGTACTACGCGAAAAAAACGTGCAATCTCGAGTGAAATTTAATAAACATTATTGAACAGTTATTCCGTGGGTTAGCTGTGTTTGGGTCTTATCATGAAGCGGCCCAGACGAAAGCTTTTAATGTCCATTGGGGACGTTGAGAATACCGTCAAACGTCGAAGAAATGATGCAGATATTGATACCAGACCACCAGGTAGACCTGCGCCTTTGACACCAGTTTATCGACTGCGTAGTAAAGTGAGTACAAATAATAACATATATTTAATTTAATTTAAATTTATATTAAGTTTCGTTAAATATCGTTGAAGTTTTGTTTTACTTCGAATAAAACACGTCTAAAGTTTATCGATATTTTACTTTCACAGCCCTAAACTTTTATCGATAAGTTAATCATTCAGTGCGGATATAGGGTCGAATGGATCTGACAAATTAAGTTGCAGATTTAATAATCTTCTAATTCTTAGATCTAGAAACGGCTGAAGTTATATGTTGATGTGCTCGTCGAAAGTGTATTAGAACAAAAAAAAAGAAAGGAATCATTACTTCTAGCCAGTAAATTACACTTAAAGACATGCACCTCGAACAGATCCATACGACCCTATGACGCTACAACGAAAAGTTCAGAAACAGGTCTAATGTACCTGATACAGCTCCAATGTAAAGTACACGAAATGGACTGCCGCAATTAACGTGTTAATAAAAAAAACTTGGACATGGCCAAAAAGAAGATTGGAAGAAAATCTAATATTTATTAGGAACTGAAATCGTGGAGCATAGTTCAGTATTGGACTTTAGTTTTGTAGTTCAACGGTACCTAACAGACAAACAAAATAAAATTAAGATCGAATTGAGAACTTCCTCCTTTTTTTAATTCGGTTAAACAGGTAATGTCGGTCATCTAAATTTTGGAACGGACTGTCGCAGTGTTTTATGGACCGATACGACCTTCAAACCTTCAAGGATAGAGCGTACTCCCACCTTAAAGACCGGCAACGCATTTGCGACGCCTCAGGATGCTTAGCCAAGTTGCCAAGCGCTAACGCTTAGTAGCGTATCGTAGTTTTCCCTCTCTGTCACTCTTTCATATTAGTGGGACAAAGACAGACAGCCTTTCGTTTATGATTGACGATTAAGCGTTAGCGATTGGCAACTTGTCTAAGCACCCTGGTGTTGCGGGTGTCCATGGACGATGTTAAATGCTTTCCATCAGACGATTCGTCTGTTCGTTTGCCACCTATATCATAAAAAAATACTCAAACCCGATCTTGTAACCGAGTATAATGCAAACCTTTCAGTAGTTCGACTCAAAATAGATAAAACCGATAAAGCATAATAAGCGATGATAAAACTCCAATTATTTTTATTGAAATGTAATTGGTTTTGCTGTTTGGTTGCGGGCGTGGTGCAAGTCATAAGCGGTCAGGGTTATTACACACACACAGTGTTTACAGAGTTCGCACGTACCGTTTAGGTAGAGGCATATAGATGGGTGAATCAACTTTTTTCTGAGTCACGCCGGTTTTATGCAAAATTATGCTACTTAAATTATGAAAACATTCGTCAAAAAGTCAACCTAATCAATAATTTATAAAATATAGAAATCAATATATTTTGTACTTTCTTAACTTGTAAATTACGTTTTGAAACAGTATAAAAACATTTTTATTACTGACATAAAAAAACTGAAATAAAAAATATATTTTTTTGCCTTCATGCAATATCCCATTTTTAAAAGCCATTGAACACCGCTTTGTAGTTTGGTGTATTTCATCAACGTAATAGGTGTAACACATTAAGGTGGTGCCCCATTCAAAAATAAATTCCATACAAATGTGAACCACCCTAATCTATATAGGTATATAGTAGCCAGATCACAAGTCTTAATTGAGCTTACCGTGGGACTAGGATGATTTGCGTATGTCTTGAGATATTATTTATTTATTTACACGCTGTCTCTTTTATTTTGGACCTCAAATCACAACATTATTTTAATGGAAGCATAATAATCGCTTTATATCTGATTTGATATTCGGGAAATATTCCATTAATCATATCTACATAAATACGTGCATTATTTTAATGTCGCACTTATTCTTACTGTGTTCATTTATCACAAATAACCACAATAAAATGTATGAAAAGATATCCTAACGATTGTAATATTGTGGCTAACAATGTATTTTATTATATTTTTTAAAATTATATCTGTGTATTCTATTTACAATCGACTTCTAAAAAAGGAGGAGGTTCTCAATTAGACTATGTTTTTTTCATTGTATCCATCCATGAGAAAACCACATAAGTCATACATTTGCATTAATGCACGACAAATAGACGAATATCTAAATGTCATGCCAACGATTTCGATAGTTATTCTTTTAACCCACTTCAAAATGGGACATTAAGAGAAAGTACCTTAAATATATATGGAGTATTTTGCTGAAATAAGACTTTATGTTTGTTTTAAAAGTTAGTAATTCACAGATATTCTAAAAATACTTGCATAGTCTTGAGACACCCAGTAGAATGCCTGCAAAGTTATAAATACATAATGCCATTATATTTACCGTACTAATTTAGCTAGCCTACGGATGCCCTTAAAATAAAAGAAAATTAATTGAATAAAATTGTATTCAGGAGCACTGGTAGCGAAGGTTTAATCGAATCGCAGGGGCATCGGAAATCCACGTTTCCATTAATAACTTCAGTTATACGTCGAACATTGTAAATTTCAATTACCGGCCAAAATGGTTCACTTTCATTCCCATTTGTTCCACAAAACCAGTCGGCACTTGATCCTTTGTTATTAGTTGTTGATACTGGTGTCGAGGCCTGGTAGCTTAGTTGGGTGACAATGGTTCGATCGATCGGGGCTATTTGTAATCGTAAACTATCGACCTAGTTTCACAACTTACAGTTAAAACTATATCTCAACCCTTAAATTGACAGAAACAAGGGGTGGTCGCTCTGGTATTATCAAACCGCGATTAGACCTTACTGTTGACACGACAGTGTATATGTCAATCTAGTCGTAGGTTCGATCCCCGGCTCGTACCAATGGGTTTTTGAAAAACTTATGTACGAAATATCATTTGATATTCACAAGTAAAGTAGTACGGTGAAGGAAAACATCGTGAGGAAAGCTGCATACACCTGCGAAGAAATTCAAGGGTGTATGTGAAAGCCCCAACAAGTACTGGGTCAGCGTTGGGACTACGCAAAATAGGCACGCTTGATGGTGATTTGCGGAAAAAATGGCCAGAATACAATAACAACAACAACAACAAGTCAATCTAGGAGATATTCAGTAGGGTGGGTCACTGATGTATGAAGAAAAAAAAAGTATTTGTTTTTTACTAGGAACAGTTGTCAATAGTTCCGTAATTAGGTCGTCAAAGAGTGTGCAAAATTATTTGGCCATCGGAATTGATTTTCTGCCTCCGGATCTAATTGAAAGATTTCATAGAAACTTCAGTACATTTTGTACTGACCACAGTTGATATCTATGTTTTTACTTTTTATTGCAACTTGAGCTATGTTTGAGTATTGTGTTTACCTGGAAATAGCTTTTCTATAGTTATGGAGACGAAAAGAGAAAAAAGAGACGAAAAAAAAGTCGAAAATAATAACTTTTTTTTTTTAAGTTCCATACATTTTAAGAAAATTACTAATCAAATCCGGAGGCAGAAAAACTTAAATTAAAAATATAATAAAAATAAGAGTGATAATCAAATATCAAATGGCACCGTTTTGTAACTATTATCTTCAGAAAATCGAAATTTTTGAAAAATTACCACCCTAATATTCAGAGCTTTTTTCATATATTCATAGTTTAAGTGCAGAGACTTACAGACAATAAATTAATTAATCACTCACTACATCTATAAACAACTCTTTTCTTAGTAAATGTAGTGTCAACAGTACTTTCAAATCTCTTTCTGATTCCGGTGATAATTATAATTATGTAGATTTGAAAGTAAAAGTCGTTACAATTACATTTTTATTTATTTTAAGTATTTAAATATATTAAATCTAGCTAATCTACTTAACCTAACCTATATCTAAGATTGGCTCTTGTGGTATTGTACCAAGGATGCTGGCGGTATTTCCTCGCTGTATCGCAAACTGATGCGTTGTGCGAGGAAGTCGCCAGCTCTTCGGTCTTTAGTTACATCAACCAAAGAGTCAAATTCTTTGATAGAAAATTAATGATGGGCAGCGTCATCATAGTGGATGATAATGATAATTAGGATATAACGCATTAGGGAAAACAAAAATCATCCATACGATATTAGGAAAATTAAAAATATGGCATATGAACGTTAGGACAAATGATCATTCGGACATAAAACGTTAGTGAATGTAAAAATAGGTCAAAAAACGTTAGAGCTCCAGATATAGATCCTTACTGACCATTATTTGATAAAATATTGATGATGGGCAGCAGCATCATCATAGTGGACACGTTACTGCGATCGCCAATCCGCTTGCCCAGCGTGGCTATTACGGGCATTTACCTCCTAATCCGTCTATACGCATAGTTAATAAGAGAGGCCTACGTCCAGCAGTGGACTGAGAAAGACTGATGATCCGATGTGATGTGACTTTATTTCGATCTCATTTGCCTTCAGTTTTTGGACATACTATGCACAATATTATTATTTATTTATACTATATCTTAACTGCCAGGTGCCTGCCAGTTTATACATCATTAAATGTATTGATTTAAACTTTCACTATTTTAACAACAAAAGGGTCTTAATCGCGTAAACTTTACGTTTCATTTTATCCTGACGTTTCGGGCATAACATTACACCCGTGGTCGCAGGCAACGTTCGTTTTAAAAATGTCTTTAAGCAGCATATTCTGCTCGATATCGGTCATTTTTCTAGCTGACCGCTCGCATATTGCGTATCTTCCAGCCTGGTGGTTCTGTTATCATAATAACGGATATCCTGCCCTCACATATATGAGTAGCTTTGCTTCCTAATATCGACGAAGCATAAGAGATGGTTTCTGCAGTTAATAATTTTGGGTATTCATAAAATAAAGCTACAAGTTAACCATGAGGAAAAGGAACTGATAGCATATTTCGGACGCTAAGAGAAGCAAGAAATATTTGGTCAAGACTACAAAAAAAAAGGGTTTTGGTGTTTCAAATGGACTGTACACAGTGACTGAAATATAAGCGAAGTATTCCGTATAATTATGTGCCCATTTTGCAGGTAATATTATTGTTGCTTAGCTAGTTGTCTTATTGAAGAAACAAACAGATAATACTTTAGTACAAACAACGTGAGGTAAACGGGGAAATAGTTAAGGATAGATTTTAATGTTGGAGTAAGATAAATAAGTTAGCGAGAAAACTTGCTAAAGTTATTATTGGTTGTCAATAAGGTTGATTTCTGAATGTATATCTTTCTAAATTTTTTATAGCTGAATCTTAGAGTTTTAACACAACTATCTACATAGTTGTGTTAAAACTCTAAGTATTATGTTAGCTGCCAAATATCAGACCCATTTAATTTATTCAATCATTCATAAACTACGTATACACTTTGTTATGTTACATTTTTACTAATTGATCGATGTCAGCGTACTCTCTTTTAATTTACAATAATCTCCTTAACTTTATAAAATTTCGTAGGAGATTATTAACACCAACAAAATACCCAATCAACCGTACAATGAACTAAATCAACAATAACTTATAACAAACCTAATAAAACATTGTTCTAACGAAGCAATGAAACAAAAAAGCGTTTTCGGCTACGGCTACGAGCTACGTCGTAGAGGGTCTACGCTACGGCTACGCTGCGGGTGAATGACCTGGCGGTATAATGGCGGGTCGATACCCGCCCCGCGCGGGCTACGTCTTGGAAGGAGCGGACAATTAGCGTGACTTATTGCCAGTTTCGAGGCCGTGTGGTGACGGCAGTAAGAATACATTTGTCATCACTCCAACTTTTCCCTTGGGTGTCGTAAGAGTCGACTAAGGGATTGAAGTGTCGTAAGAGTCGACTAAGTGATTGAAGTGTCACTGACCATTCCTTGATGAAAGATAAGATGGGCAGCAGCGTCATCATAGTGGAAACATTACTGCGATCGCCAATCCGTTTGCCCAGCAGTGAACTGAAATAGGCTGATAAATAAATAAATAAATAAATATCTTGGGACATCTCACACAAATCGACCTAGTCCCACGGTAAGCTCAATTAAGGCTTGTGATGTGGGTACCAGGCGACGATATATGTAATAGAGAGATACGTATAGATACTTAGATACATACACAGCCACGACCAAGGAACAAACATTTGTGATAAATAAATACACAAAGAATGCCCTCGCCGGGATTCGAACCCGGAACCTCCAGATTCGTAGGCAGGGTCACTACCTACTAGGCTACAGAGGCTGATGATGTAACAGTTTCACAATCGCCCGATAAATTATCAATATCCTTTTCCAGGGTATATAAAAAAAAAGGTCAGCTAACATTCATCTGACACATATAATTATATTTTTTGGAAATGGCGAAACAGGCCCTAAGATTGCGATAAAGATTAAGCGTCGCGGTCTTTTATGGAAATGGTCTAAGTATTATAGAGGGATTGAATGGATTTGACTTCAATACTTTTTAATTCCTAGGATTTTTAGTTAACTAAACTAAAGTAAGTACCTACATAATAACGACATGACAATAGCTCAGATATTAGACCGCATCATCCTGGCCGTTTCGAAATATTTTATGCCGATTGTGCCTAATATAAATGTATTTCAATATGTATTTTATTAATCGTCATAACAGCACTTACACAGATGATTGGATTCACGTTGTACGTTTCCATTCCTATTCCTCAAATTGTAAAAATATAGCTATCAAACACAATGGTGCTAATATCATGAAGGTTTTGCACGGATTAAATTTAATTTAAATATATTATGGATATAAATTAGGAGGAGATCGCTTATGTATTTAGATCTCGATATAATATGCTGATACCAAAACAAATAAAATGACTATTTGAGGGTACAATTACGCTACTAGTAAAAATGGAGATGAAAAAAGTTCATAGATAGGTTTTCAAAAAATATATATATAGTATGGAAAAACAGGGTTTTTTTCAGTTGAATATATATTTAAAATAACAGATGCCAAATAATCGCTTCTAAAGTACAATATTATTGTATATTTACAAATAAAAAAAAATAAAAATACGGTTTCTAACCTGCCCTTACCAGCTCCTCGCAACAATGGCCACAACCTTACCGGCTTAGGATGAGACCAGACGGATCAGAGCGCCGTAAACGCTTTTTATACATCGTTAGCTGTCCCACCACTAATCCGCCACTTCCGACACTTGTGTCAAAATCTCTCGGAAGCTGTCCATAAACATGTATACAACAACAGTCATAAGTGGGCTTTTTTCGAGAATTAATTGATGTGAGATTCTGTCTTGCCTCTCTATAAAAATCGTATCGGCAACAATTGGTTGAATGTACCTATCCGAACCCCGCCGTGTGGCCGTGTGGTGGCGGCAGTAAGAATACATTTGTCACCACCCCAACTCCTCCTGCGGGTGTCGTAAGAGTCGACTAAGGGATTGAAGTGTCACTGACCATTATTTGATAAAAGATTGATGATGGGCAGCAGCGTCATCATAGTAGACACATTACTGCGATTGCCAATCCGCATGCCCAGCGTGGCGATTATGGGCATTTACCTCCTATAGCGTCTATACGCATAGTTAATAGGAGAGGCCTACGTCCAGCAGTAGACTATCATAAGCTGATGATGGTGATGATCCGAACACGTACCGTAAAGGTGCATGCAAACCAAAAGAGCATTCGCTGTTCTATCCCTCTACTCTACAAGATTCGATCGTTACACGAAACGTGATTCGTTGATTTCGTAGAGTGGGGGATAGAACAGCGAATGCTCTTTTGGTCTGCATGCACCTTAACGTCTTCACAATAGGGTCGTGTTCTGAAAACCTACCACGAATGTCGAAAATCGAAAATTTCGAGCATCTATCTTTGTTACTCCGATAACGCCTTCGTCGGAGTGACAAAGACAGACGCCCAAAATGATCGAAACTCGCGGGATGGGGGTATGATGATGAGATCTCGGAGAAATCAGTTGAAATCGTTTAATTTTTAATTCGGTGATTATTGTCATATTAAATACTATGATTAGTGTCTTAATTTTGGACCAAGTGATATACGTTTCATAGTTTCGTACTACGAACAAATAAAACATGGAAGTCGCACGCCATACTAAATTGCCTTTCAAAAACGGCCCTGAATTTTAATTGACAAGTGTCACCCCTTGTTCAATGCATCACGGCAATGAATTTGAATGTCAACCTATAAAAACTTAAACCGCCATTTAAAAATAGTTGTGATTGGTCCATCAAAGTTTTGATTGGCGATATTCAATAAACATTTGTCAAAGATGTTGCGCCGAAATATGCGCGATGTCACGAAAAGCTCTATGTCCTGCCCATCTTGGCACAATTGAACAATTGGTTTTGGGGGCATTCTTGAGCTGGCGTTAGACGTCCATGTTATATAAGTATGATCGCAGGTTTCGTAGTAAAATTATTGGAACATACGGATAGAGAGTCTGACAGTACCTACGTATAGCAGATTTAAACCACTTTGGTATTGCAACGCTATAAACGGTATTATTTTCTCCAAAACGGAGTTTCACTGAGATATAACGAAGTAGGATTTACATTACGTCAAAGGAAATTGAAACGTCCATCCGAAGATTAAAGTTCACATTTGTAAGCGACCTCGTATTCTTTGACATCAATGGGTATTTGCTTTTGTACCCGGAAATCTATGCAATTCCAACTATCGCGTTCCTTTGTACTATGATCTTAATGGCATCGAATCTAGTCTGCAGTATTGAAGGGTAGTTCTATGCGATTATTCTGTCGCACCAATCAAATCATTCATCATCATAAACTTAAGAGCTAGGCTCTTGTCGGTGGAGCAATTTCCACGCTTCTCTTTCCTGGGCTTTCTCCTTGACTGCTTGGTACGACACCACGTGCACCTTTTCTTTTGTCCATATAGGCCCTCCTTGGTCTTCCTCTCTGTCTCCTTCCCTCAACTTTTCTATTCTATTATAATCTTTAGATACTCGTCGTGTCGTAACAAGTGTCCAATCATTCTCCCTCTTCTGTTCTCTATTGTTTTAAAAATACACCTGCCCTTCACCATATTTAGCACCTCCTCGTTTGACCTCTTCTCTGTCCAGCTTACAAGTTAATCGAGTCACTACCAAATTATTGACGAACTGCGTATAAATAGTGGAGTAATTTTCGGTTATCTTGTAGCAGACGCATGTTTGTCAGCTATTCTGGCATAATAGTCTCGTTTGCTTTTATAAAATGGAAAATAAAGTGGTGATGGTAATGAACAATAAAAACGCGTAAAAAATCTCATAGAGACACCCTGATAAAAAGTACTGGAAATGTTAAAAAGTATTCAAATCGGCCTAAAAAAAAAGAAAAAAAAATTTTTTTTTTGGTGGATTTGACATTAGGTCTCATAATATTTTTTGTTTATTTTGATGTCTAGAATGCATAGCTAAAATCTTTCGCAATGCTCGCGTAACACCGTGTATATAGATCTACACACCCACACATTGTAAGTTGAAGATTCCGAGATAGGGAATAAAATTGGGTACAGATTTTTCAATAATATTCGTATTTTTCTTGGCTAAAGTGTTCCCATATGTTTTAAGGTTTTGCACCCATAGTTCCGACCCCTAGCATGACTGACTATGTATTTAAGTATCTATATGTATCTATCTATTATATATATCGTCGCTTGATACCCACATCACAAGCCTTAATTTAACTGACCATGGGACTATGTCGATTTGTGTGAGATGCCCCAAGATATTTATTTATTTACCATTG
Source organism: Thaumatotibia leucotreta (assembly GCA_025490895.1). Classification (NCBI taxonomy): domain Eukaryota; kingdom Metazoa; phylum Arthropoda; class Insecta; order Lepidoptera; family Tortricidae; genus Thaumatotibia; species Thaumatotibia leucotreta. Next base: position 12,615 of record JALPQI010015260.1, read on the forward strand.
GTACCTACTTATTCTGACAGTGAGTACCCAGTGAGTTTGACATGAGACCTTGACCCTGAATTCGGGCTCGGACAATATTTTTCCTGGTTCGCTTTTTATGATTGGCAATGACATAATTTAAAAAGTATTCATTGAAATTAAACTTTCGTGAGACATAATAACTATAAATATAATTAAAGTATTAAACTCACGTGAGTTTAACCACCAAGACACCAGATTACACTTTTTAAAACACTCGCTGAATTTGCGATATAAATTTGAAATCTTTCAACGTTGGTATTCGTAAAAAGCAACTTTTTTTTTTTTTTTTATACCACGTCGGTGGCAAACAAGCATACGGCCCGCCTGATGGAAAGCAGTCACCGTAGCCTATGGGCGCTTGCAACCCCAGGGGTGTCACATGCGCGTTGCCGACCCAATAAGAACTTGTACACTCCTCTTTTGAAGAACCCCATACTGTAGTCCAACGGGAAAACCTCGGCAGGGAGCTCATTCCACAGACGGACCGTCCGCGGGAGGAAGTCCCTCTGAACTTTGGTTTCTAGTAAACAAATTATAAATATTGGATGTCATGTGCTAGGTATATGACGTCCAATATTTATAATTTATATAGTATTAAGCAGTGTGACTACTGGGAAAACATAAAAGCACAAATCAAAATATTTACTTAATAAACGATTTGATTTGTGTTTTCACAATAAGTTCTAGTAAACAAATTAAAAATAGTACATATTTCATTTCTTAATTATGGTTATATGGGCAATGTCTTGCCTTCGTATACTATGTTAAAATAAACATAAATATACCAAAATCACATATATTATGTATGTCAAACCCCAAGGCCTATTAAGGCTAATGCGATGCTGATTGGCTGACATCCCTCGCGGAACGCGCACGGTTCAGTATTACGCGTATGATGTATATTAGGTTTGCATTTAAGGGTGAGGTTTGTGGAGAAAGCGGGTGTGAAAATATGGAGCACTTTATATATTTATTACGTTTTCGTGTCAGAAATTGTGTCGTTGAGAGTATTTAATTAATGATTGAATTTAATCTTTCGTGAGACAATACCTATTAGGGTGGTCCAAACAAAAAAATATTCCCGCTCCACAGGGCTTATTATTGTACATGTCCCCTAAAAGTAATGCATACCAATTTTCAGAGTAATCGAGCATTATTTAGAGGTCGCTCAAAATTCGACAGTTTGGCGGTACAGGTATAGTGAGAAATTACTTGCCTTCGGAAACGTTCGTAAACACATGCTGTTTCAGGCAGTGTCATCGAGTCTGACTGAAGTAGCATGACAGCTATTACTGTCAGTCTCAGTGAGATAGACTAAAACAGCATGACGTTGACGAACGTTTCCGAAGGCAAGTCATTTCTCACTACATCTGTACATAAATGTATGAAATGAAAATCTCCCCTATTTGTTTTAAACTGGTTTGAGTTAACATGGCTTTAACTATATATTTTCAATAAGGCCTACTCATTTAAGTATATTCTGCTTCAATTTTAGAATTTTTGTGATGTGTAAATTTTTGGTTTCTATGAGATCAGAAAGTTTAACCGTTTTGAGCGACCAGTAAATAATCAGCAAATTACCTCAAATTTGGTATATAGACTACTTTTACATAATAGAACAAGTGAGGCCATGTGGAGGTAAGATTTTTAGAAAAAAAAAAATTCTTCATACCGTCGTGGACCATACATATAAATAAACGGTTAAACTCATGTGTATTTAGTCACTATGCGCGACATGTTTCGGAGAGCCTAGGTCTCAATTATCAAGTGCTGAGCCAGTGTTTACGTGTTGTCGCGGCACATGTCATAGTGACAACAATATGAGGTTCATGGCAATTTTCATATTGATTGTATGACTAAGTCAAAAATGATACGTGAATTTTCCTTTAGTATACTTACCGATAGTCGAACCCGGAAACTCCAATTTCGTTGACAGAGGGGTATTTCTCCGAGCGTTTTAAGCGCCGTGATGTTTCCGTGGGTATATCATAAGTATATTGCGTATGTTGGTAGTTGTCAACTACGTCTACCGATATATAGAAAAAAAAGAGATACCCACGGAAAACTCGTAATAATGTTGCCATCGAGGTCACGGCGGTTAAAACGCCCGGAGAAGTGCCCAGGCTCACTAAATAGCTAAATACCAGCTAAGTTACGGAGGCTGACAAAATGTCCCACTAAATTAAACAGGCACACTTTATTTCAGCTCTCATACCTCCATAAATAGTGGACACTATTCCCATAGCAGACCTCTCATAAACGCCATTTCAAATTAATAACACATATAGTACAGGAAGGGCTAATTGGGTGCCCAAGCAGATTCCCCGGAGGCAATAAGCCGACCGTAATTGCTCCCGGCTTGCGGTATTTTTTGGAAGTTATTTTGTACATTAATTTGATGAGAGGATCAATTTTGGTGAGGATTTTTCAGAAGTCAATTAAAAGATACTTGTAGCTTCATGATTCATGATTCAGATATTGATTTCGCGGTCAATAGAAATGGTGGACAATGTTAACACAAAAATTCACTGAAATATCATTAAGTAATAGAATTAAACCGTAAAACTATACGTATTTAGCTGCGACCATATATAACATGGACGTCTAACTCCAGCTCAAAAATGCCCCCAAAATCAATTGTTCAATTGTGCCAATATGAGCAGAACGTAGCGCTTTTCTTAACACCGCGCATATTTCGGCGCAACATCTTTGACAAATGTTTAAAGAATATAGCCAATCAAAACTTTGATGGACCAATCACAACTATTTTTAAATGGCGGTTTAAGTTTTTATAGGTTGATATTGACATTCATTACCATACCTGGGATAACTGGGGGCAAGTTATAGGGATTAGATATCGATTAAAAAGATGTCGATATAATTGTAATAAAAGATGATTCTCGATTACAGTACAGAAGTTCGTTGTCATATCTGATATCGGGCCTCTTCAGATAGTAAAATTATGCAGATGTCATTTTAATCAAATGACAATTTAAATATTGATATTTTAATATTAATTGTATATTTTGAAAACTATTTTAAAATAAACGCGTAACTACCCGTTTAAATTTATTTTTTTATTTCAATTGAGGAGTAAGTATCTAATATTTATTTATGCCGAATAACATTTTGATGTTGTCATTCACAGTAACATCGATATATATTTAGTCGATAAAATATTTTGCTACATCACTTTCGTATAAATGCCCCGAGTTATCCCAGGTATGTTCATTACCGTGATGCGTTGAAGAGGGGGTGACAGTTGTCAAATAAAATTCAGGACCGTTTTTGAAAGGCAATTTAATATGGCGTGCGGCTTCCATGTTTTATTTGTTCGTAGGTATTTAGTCACTACGCACGACATGTTTCGGAGAGTCTAGGTCTCCATTCAAGCACTAAACTCGCGAGCGCGGCGCGTATGTACCTACGTGATGTGAAATACGAGTGATTAAACGGTTAAACCGTTTAATTATATTTATAGTTATAAAGTTTAAATTCAAATATCAATATCATCGCTATTTTATCGTTTCATGGTTTAAATGATGTGGAATAAAGTATTAAATAAGACAAGATTTTATCACATTTTGATCACAAGGTTTGTCAACGTTACTTTACCTTGTTTGCGATTTCTAATTAACAGTGATTTTAATTTATCTTTTTAAAAAGACTTTTAGTTGAAACCCTTGGACCCTGGTAGGATGACCCAGAAATAATGAGGAAATTTATCTCTATGTTTCAGTACGTCTGAATGAATTTGACTGAGGAAACAAAAAAAATAAATAGGTATATCATAATCACAGTTCATTTAAAATTAGTTTTTAATTATAAATACTGTAGATTAATACAAGGAAAAACGTAGTTTTCCAAGTTATTTTCTATGGGGAGTGCTACAAAAAATAGACTCTAGTAACTAACATTCATATATCTTAACTTGCAATACTTCGTAAATCCCTAGCTAAGATTATATCAATGGGTTGCCAGCGACAGCTGTGGAGATTGCGACTGCAATTTATAAGAAGATTGCAACTGCAATTGTGCGATAGGCGGCACATAATATTGCTTATCTGAAAGTTCTCTCGTCATCAATGAAAGCTTGTCATAATGTCTATTTTTTGTAAATTAGATTGTTTTTAAATATTAGATGTCATATACCATAGAAAAATACTGAATTTTACCAATGCTGGAGATAGGATTTGAACCTACGTCTTCAGCTTTCGCGGCTGTCTAACAGATGGCGTGGCTGAGTGGTTTTCATCTCACCCCTGGTTTTGGTACACTTCGGTGTTTTTTCTTTGTTATGACATCTATGATGTCATTGATATCATATAACAACGAATATGTGTTAAACTTTGTGAACTTTGTTATATGATCTATAACTTTATGTACATAGTAGTGTAACTACTAAAAAAAAGACAACTCGAAAAAATGAAAATGAAACAATATAAGTTGTTTCACAAAAGTAAACAGTTTATATTTTCAATTCGTTTGTTAGGTATATAAAAAAAACTGAAATATCATCAAACGAGTAGGTACACGAACTTGTTGTAATCGGCAATTTCATGATTTTTTTAGGTACAATTCAACCGAACTAAACAATTCAATTAATTAACTAATTAAAACACGCCTTTGGATACAGGTTACAGCAATTGTTTGCAACTGTTGTTTATGTTTATAAAAAAAGTAAAGTGTGTAAGAAAGTACTACTTTATATAAGCTACAGCCTTACTTAATGAATTAATTAACTCAGTCCGAGAGCTAGTTGCGAGGTAGTTTTCTTATAAAAATAGCTTCATTTAAAAATAAAGGGTTTCCTTCTGGTTTCCATAATATTGCTCTTACTGAACCTTATCCAAAGTACTTGTACCCAGGGATCGGATAACGGTTTTTTCTCCATACAAAAGCAGGGATCGGAATCCGATCCCGAACGGAATTCGAACCGTTCTTTTGTATGGAGAAAAAACCGTTAGCCGATCCCTGTACAAAAGAACGGTTCGAATTTCGTTCTTTTTCGTTCTTCAGTCTATTTTTTGTTGCTAATGGAGTAATAAAAAAATACGATGTTAATAATTACATAAAATGTTGAAAACTACATAAAAAGTGTAAAACATTTTAAAATATTTAGCTAATCTTTCTAAAAAACCAGTTCCGATCCCTGCCTACTAAATATTGTCAAAAACAGGAAATCGCAGTGACCCTCTCTATACCTTCCTCCCCGTATAAAAATAAATAAAATAATCGGATTGAATTTAAGCTATCTTGAGACATTAATACCTATAAATATAATTAAACGGTTAAAATCACGTGTGAGCATATGCTGCGCGCTCTTCGTTATCACGGCCTCAGTGCTTGATAATGGAGACCTAGGCTCTCCAAAATATGTTGCGCGTAGTGAATAAATACAAGTGTAATTTTCAAAACGTTTGTATAAGTATTTGGATCACGACTTTTATTTTTATAAAAATTGGCAACTGGGCAAGCGGGTTGGCGATCGCAGTAATGTGTCCACTATGATGACGCTGCTGCCCATCATCAATCTTTTATCAAATAATGGTCAGTGACACTTCCGTCCCTCAGTCGACTCTTACGACACCCGGTGGCGACAAATGTGTTCTTATTGTCGTCACCACACGGCTTACATAAAACTCCGACTTCAATAATTGTCAGCGAGGTTTCTCTTAAAGTTAATCAGTCCCTTCCAACTTGCTTTTTCAAGATCCCAAAATAGCTGGCGTCGGCGATCGAGTGAGATGACAGTATCGATCGGGGCTAAATTAAACAAACGCCGGGGCTATAATGGACTATGCTCCGGCACTTACACTTAGCACTAACTTAATTGACGTTGAACAGTTGGAATAGGTGAAGGTATTACTAGTCAGACTCCTGTCTTCAGCCAGTAAATAGAAAGAAATTTTGAACGTTGTGGGCGTGAAAATAGTACATTACGACACAAATGCGAAAAACAAGAACGAATTTCGTTTTTGAACGTGTCTCGTTCGACGTTTTTTTTCGTGCAGATGGCTCTCCGAAGTTTTGAACCTGACGTAAAATGACACACTTCTCGCACTAGAGCCTAAAAAAGGCACCTTTTGTACTAAACTAGTACGTTACGACACAAGTGCGAAAAACATGAAATTCAAACGAGTGGCAATGTTTTAAAATACGACCGATAGGGAGTGTTTTAGATCAACACGAGTTACGAATTTCGTTTTTGCACGTGTCTCGTATGACGTTTTTTAGTGCAGAATGCCCTCCGAAGTTTTGGACCTGACGTAAAATGAGCCACTTCTCTCACTAGCGCGTAAAAAAGGCACCATTTAAACTAAAAAATAATATTCTGCAAGATGCGACCCACATCCTCGGCACAATGCCATCAGGACCAATTTTAGATAAAACGTAGGTTCATTATCATCGTATCAGCCGAAAGACGTCCACTGCTGAACATAAGCCTCCCCTAAAGATTGTGTAATGGGGGGGGGTTTGCCATAATCGCCACGCTTGGCGATCGTAGTGTCTCCATCGCACGTTAGGTATGCTGGTGCCCATTCCCCGGTGGTTTTTGTCGTAGTTCTAGGACATGGACATACCCGGGTCAAGTGTATGATCAGTGACACTTTAATCCCTTAGTCGACTCCTACGACACACACAGGAATAGTTGGGGTGGTGACAAATGTATTCTTACTGCCGTCACCATACGGCCTGGGGGAATTGGACAGAAATACAACATCTATGAAATTTTAACTATCAAGGTTCACGAGATACAGCCTGATGGTGACAGACGGACAGGCAAACGGACAGCGGAGTTTAGAATTAATTGTTTGTCCCTTACGGTCTTAACAATGTGACCATAAGAGCAGAAGGGACAAAAAATTATTAGCGGCTTGCTAAGTTAACAAACGTTTATAAATAAGGGGGTTAGTAATTGGGTCCCGTTTTACCCATTTGGTACGGAATCCTAAAAAATATCAATCGCTTATGAAAATAGCTTTACACGGATTCAGATTTCACTAAATAAATATTTACTTAAATAAGCATCGCTAAAATAGCTAAATCTTTTTGCAAGTGATTAAAGAAAGAATTAAAGGCATTCCCGTGTCCCTAATGTCCTCATTAAACATCGGAATGGACTCGACAGAGATTATACAGGGCACTTTCCTTGGGCCTTTATAAATGTTGTTTTACCAACTGTATGAAATTCAGTGCGGCTTCAAATTAAAACTGCCTGAAGCCTTTGCAGACATGAAGTAATATACAGCGTGTGTATTTTATACGGGCGAATAATTCATCTAGATATAAAATTTGATCCTACGAATCGTATAAGATAATCTTCGTTAAATTTTGAAGGTGTAATTAATTTTCTGAAGTGCAACCCAGAAGTAATGTAATGACGGCATACTATGCCGTCCAACTGACATGCCTCAGGGTAGGTAGGCAGCGCATAGCCGATTTTTGGTCACTATGTCCATGGGCCTTAGTTCCCGCTTTCCGTCACTGAGAGCTCAGTTGCCTACTTTCGTCACGTAAAATAATGGGTGCTTACTTACGGGTACCAATATTCCCCTTTAGAAGTGCAAATATACAAATCAATTGTATTTTTTGTTTTAAGAAATCTCTTGCTACTTTTCCTCCCGCCATTTTGTATGGCTCTAGACTGGCTTTTAGGGTTTAAATTGGGTTGCATTCAACCCTCACTATTACTTCGAAAATATATTTATAGCTCATACCGATACTAAAGTGCTTCAATAAGCGCTAGATTTATTTCTAAATCTGATTTTAAACACCAGTATTTATGAGAGCGTAGATTTCTCTCAGCTTCAGATTTAAGAATTTAATACGTGATTTTACTTAAGACGTGAACTATTTTCCTCACAACTTAGAAAACTTAGGAAATATTTTATAGCGCTTCATTTTTAAGATTCTTTTATATTGCAAATTGCATTTTCCAGTAACAGGAAAACTGTTTAAAGCTGAAAGTAGTTAGGAAATGCGGATAATAAAATTTTATTTCTTACGTACGTAACTCGTAACTAATCGGGATGTTCAAAATATATGTCACATTGGCCATAATAATATTGTACGTAAAAGGTATGTTATGTTACGGAGGGACGCTTGACTGGACTTGAGCAGGCTGTCGAGCACCCAATGTGCTCATTCACCCCATTTCCCTTAGCTGGAGCTGCAGGTTAGTGTTCCAGTAGCGTTCCCCCAATAATTCCCTCTGGCCTCCGGCAGGGATAGGCTGGAGGAGATGAAACTCAGAGAGCTCGAGCTTAGAGACGTCCTGCGGTTCTGCAAGAAAATTGGAAGGCCACAGGGAACTATTAGGAGGAACGCTACCGGTGGGGGACAAGGTAAACCCAAAGTACCTTTTCTCAAACATGCAATGAAATATTGTTGCTATGTTCCTTATAATAGGCTGCGAAGTATGACTCTTAGTCGCACCTGAAGACTAGGAGAAGAGGTCGTTAATAGAGTTTAATACAAATCTGGAATGGCTAAGCCGGCAAAGTACCTACTCTTTTTTTATTTCATTCCACATAAAGTGGCACATTCTGCCACTATATACAATATTACTAAAATTATTTTCTAAGTATTGTTTGTCCCTTTCACCCTTATGAACATATTTATAAGACCAAAAAGGACAAACAATATTTAGATGCTTGCTAAGTAAGCAGACGTTTATGATTAAGGGAGTAAGTATGTAGCTTTTACTGTTCCTTCATTTCATCCGGCTAATCCCCGAGATAGTCGGTTTAAACAGATCGTATTTACGTTCTTTAGAAAAGTTCTACAGAACGTAAATATGACGTATAGAGTGAAATCGTGACATTATAACCGGATTCATCCCGTGAAGGTGCGGATTTGTGGCGACCTTACTACGAGTTTTAGTGACAAAGGCCGGTGTAAGTGAAAAAGATAAGAAAATGACCTGTTGTAGGAATTGTATAAAGAATGCCTATAATATAGATATGATTGGTTACAAACCTAACATATATATATTATAGACATTTTTTTGTTCCTGTTGTTCGCATTTTAAACATGTCTGGGTGCTTAAACAAAGTGCCAATCGCTTTTAATCGTCAATCGTCAATCGAAAGGCACCTAACTATCTTCGTCGCACTAATATGAAAGAGTGACAGAGAGGGAAAACTACGATACGCTAGCGATTGGCAACTTGGCTAAGCATACTGGTCTATTTGAATAGGTCACTATTTACATACAAAAATAATTCTTGTAATTAATTATGTACAAGATTTTTTTTTCTTCTTACCCCTTTATTCATAAACGTCTCCTAACTAATAGCAAGCTGCTAAGTATTGTTTGTCGCTTTCGAACTTATCAATGTGCCTATAAGACCGAAAGGGACAAACAATACACACAACATGGTCAATACTTAAATAAAATAACTGTAAATACACGCGATTAGACAAAAGGCGCTAAGTAAAGTAAAGAATGTCTTAAAAAAAAGACATGCAAGCAGTAATCGTCTTACCCCCTTATTCATAAACGTCTGCTAACTTAACAAGCCGCTAATAATTGTTTGTCCCTTTCGGTCTTAACAATGTGTCCATAAGAGCAAAAGGGACATACAATAATTAGCGGCTTGTTAAGTTAGCAGACGTTTATGAATAAGGGGGTTACCCGTTAACCTGCCACTAAATAGCAGTTTTTGCACTGCTGCGTTTCGGTTTGAATGTAAGATAGCTGGTGTAATTATTGGCATAGATAGAGGCAATCTATCTAAGTCCTCAGAGTAATATGCTAGTGATTCATTGAAATAAAATACGCGCCGATAAATATTCACGGCAACTTGTTACTCTTTTGCTTCCCTATCAAAAACTCGCTTCCTTCAATATTTGATCACGATGATAACGGCTTTGTCGTGAAGATAAACATGTCACATGTCCAAATAAAACACAATCGAAAACTTATTCGTTTAATAAAAACGTTATAAAAACACACTTAACCTACTTCCGTAACTAAATATTTACTTTGTAAATGTTTGGATACGATATGCACGATTACACGTGTTTTGTATTACCACAAAATAATTTAATCCTTATATTAAACTTTGCGCGAAACCGCAGTAATTTGCCGCTGCCTTTTTGACGTGAAATGAAACGTAATAATTATGGCTTTTCAATAGTTCGCTTGAAATGCGGCTTCGAGAATATATTTTGCGGTAATACAATGCCCGTTTGAACAATTATTATTGAACTTGTGAATTTTACAAGTTAACGTTCATTTTGGACTATGATTCTCGTAAAAAACGAGAGTTAGAAACGAACCATTATGCCATAGCAAATGTCATTCTATAAAGATGAAATTATCAAATATGATTGATATTATAATATCGTGATGTTATATATATGAGTCTCTTCAAAGACTTATCGAAAAGACTCAGACACGCCACGGGAGACCCAAGAGCTGGCAGCTTCTTCGCTCAACGCATTAGCTTGGCAATCCAGCGAGGAAATGCTGCCAGCGTCCTGGGTACCATGCCACAGCGGCATTTTATTTTAGTTTTTATCTAGTTTTAGTTTAGTTAGTTCTAGTTGAAGTTTGTTTATAATTAACTGTAGTTATTATAAATGTTTTAAAACTTATTGTGATCTGTTTTATTTTAATGGGCTTACTCATGGCCACAGACTAGGACTAGCCAAGGGCAGAAACGTGGTCTACGATTGAGTGAGTTTGCCCAGAAGGTGTCTAGTTATTCACCCTGGTAACTAGAAGTCAATATAATTAGTTTATAAACACGAATGCCAGCGTAACGTACGTGTAGATGCCTTATACAGAGGCAGAATATTATCAAGTACGTGTGTCATCTGAAATGAATCCCATAAACCTTCTAAAATCGATACAGGTTCGCAACACGTACAGCTCAAACACGACAAATTCCGCTACGTGTTTACTATCCCCGATTACACACTCGACGCGAGAACCTGAGAAACTCGTATCAAAATGAAAAGCATTTATTGCCCTCAGATAAAGGGTCTAAATGGGCCCGTAGGCATAGTAACCTCCTGAATCCCTTGTCAATCTCTCCTTTGAAATTTCCGCGGGAATCCCCTTTTCCAAACGTATTAGTATCTTGGTTTCGTTATATCGCGATTGCTTCCTTTAGATACGTTGAATATCTTGGTTTCTTCTCGTGAGTTCAATCCAATTTTGCGCAAACGGTATTAACTGTTTTTAGATCAGATTTTTATGAGAAATCGGCCGATTTAGGGTGTTTCTGGAGCAGGTAACTGGATTTCCTTTTGCGCTCAAGCATTTTTGCTCTTTATTTAAAATAAGATATCCAGCGGAAGTTATTCGCATGGTTCCTTAACTTAATCCCAGATTCTGCAATCCATGCAATATTATGAACGTTCATATTCTTCAACTTTATTCATTATATTGCAATACCCAGTAGTCATTCTTCAAAATATGGTCTTCATCTTTATCACCTAGTTATTCTAGTGATATCTAGTGATATTCCTTCTTCTTCCACACTATTATCCACAACTCCATCTCCATACGCCGTTGCTATCAAAATGTGTAATCTTCATTGATCCAGTAGTCATTCTTTAAAATATGGTCTTCATCCTTATTACCCAGTTGTTCCAATGATACAGTTTCTTCTCCTTCCACACTTTTATCTATAACTACATACGCCGGTGCAATTAAAGTGTATACTCTTTATTCCTAATTAGTATAAACTTCAATATTCCCCATACTATCGGTGTGCACGTTGATGACCAGCTGCATCGCCCCTGTCCCGGCACCGGTGCCCGCGATTAGGTCGCGGGGTACCTCCAAGCCGGTGGTGTCTCCTGAGACCATGGATGATAAGGATCTGGTGGTCCTGGTGGGGGCCGGAGACACGCTAGCCAGCAGCAAGATGAGAGCCACCACGCCACAGCCACTCCTGGAAAAATATAGCATACAATTAATAGAATACTTACACTATAAGAACGTAAAAAAATGGATGTACAGACAGACAACACTTTTTTATTGGTCTTTATTTTCGAAACTGTAAAAATAATATACCTACATTTTAATCTAACTAACCTAACCTATATCTAAGATTGGCCCTTGTGGCACAGACAGTCTCGATTTGAAAAAAGTCATATCTTTCAGACTATCTTTGGGTCGGTTACGGTATTTAAATAGATTTAGATTACAATCTGAGAAAAAGGTAGGATGTTGCAAACATATTTATGATCAACTGAAGTGAAACATTCTAGAATTAAAATAAGTTGTAACAGTTTTGTGGGACTATATTGTAATTTTTTTAATTAAAATTGTGTCAAGAAATTCAATAAATAAATAATAAATAAGTAGCTTGGTATCAATTGGATCTTTGTATGTACTCGCTATATAATTTATGTATTTTATAACTAACGTCTATGTGCCTAAATGTTTGTGAAATGTTATTAATATTAATGGGAATGAGGAGAGAACAAATGTTACGATTCCAAGTAGGTACTTTATTTAATAACGGGTCATTCAGGTAGTTTTTCTTAATAATCGCATTTTTTTGGAGAGAGCTTCTACTAGACACTCCAGAAAAAAAATCTCATGAAACTTGTTCATTGGTTTTCTACTTCCGTGAGTAATTATTTGTCAAACAAATATTCTTTACTTCGCTGGGTAGAACCAACTAATTCCCTGAAATTGGTTTTCCAATTAGTGTTTTATGCCAGTAACAGAAAAGTATTTGCTTAAAGATAGTTATCGAAATAGTTGGCTCTGCCACTAAATCAGCGATTTATTCTTTTACGCTTGATTTAAATCTGTAAAAGTATGGTAATATAAATAAAATGTAACTTACATGGCTGACTCCGCGTGAGTTCACTTACTATCGCTAACTTAAGATCAACCAGAACGTCAGGAGTATCGCGACCGAGTGCAAGATATCGCCATCTCAAAGATAATCCCACCTTATCGTTCGATATATCCTCCATATAATCTCAAGATATATAAAATCTTGCTACTCGAGCTTTATAGTTTAATTTGGAAAAGCAAGGGGCATGTGAAAGTTAAGATACGATATCAATTGAAAACTTTTGAAGAATGTCGTTTATGTCATATCCTTTCAAGATACAGAATATTAGAAATTAGAAGACAGTACAACGCATATACGAAAAATGTTATACCTACTCATCAGAGTAGTTCACTGCTGGTATTTCAATAGTTTTAATTGCAACCTCGCGTCTTTCATTATTATCAAACTGCGGCTCAGCTTTTGTAAATACACTTAACTACACTCCCATTCACAACATATGTTCTGCTTTCGCTTATTTTATTATCATCATCATCATATCAGCCGAAAGACGTCCACTGCTGAACATAGGCCTCCCCCAAAGATTGCCACAATGACCGGTCCTGCGCCACCCGCATTTTATTATAGTCAAAGACAAATTATTCTTTATTAAAATTGGAATAGCAACAAACTCTTTTGAAGAATCTAAGTTACATATAAAATTAAAACTACTTCCGGCTCTAACCCTACACTGACTCGAGAAGAACCGGTAAGAAACTATACTATTCTTCTTCAATAAAACTTAAAATAAGCCCTAGAAAATAATCAACAAAGATAGGTCAAAGAAAACGAGCTCTTTGTACCTAAAGAATACAATAGATACAAAACTCAAGACAAACGCGCTCAAACCGCTTTTGTCTCAACACATTTAATTTCTCTTAAGGCATTTTTATGAATATTATTCAGAACGGCACTTTGTTAAAGCCGAGCTTATCCAGCGGGGAAGTAATGTGACATGGCAGTCTTGCATTATTTATTACGAGTGTTTGAATTAAATAGAACAGCGGAGGTAACCAAGATTGTCCTGGCATATTGGATACATAATTTACCACAGCTCCGTATTCAACTATTGTGTCGGTTCAGTTGCGTAGGAATCTGCCATTGTTATTTTCTTGCATAGAACGAGAATAAATAACATGGCTTAGATATTATGTACATAAGTTGCTACTTGTAAGCACAACCGCTAGACTTCAGTTTTGCATTTGATACGTACTTACCTATAATCAATTTAGGTGTTATACGGGAAACATTTTGATTCACCTTCGGCCCTATGTTGAGAATAAGATTATAACATCTTGAATAGTTTTAATAGACTTGAGGTGTCTTAAAAAATATTTTATGAACCTTTCGCTCTTGTAGAGGTTACCGCAGGGCTCCGTTTTATATCCAATTCTGTTAAAGACTTTAATAACTAGAAAACCGATGGTTAAGAATACATTAGTATTTTTTTAAGCATAATATTATTAATTAAAGTTTGAAGCTTGAGGAGCTTAAAGAGGCCTATACCTTTAGTAGTGATAATAATGTGAAGAACAGCAGATCTACGAACGATGTAAAATAACGTGAAAAGTGCAGCCATGAATTTTATTTCCTTTAAACAACACAATGACGAATGTTCGTAAAAAATACTAAAAAATATTGTAAAAAACCATTGATAAACACAAATTCAAAATAATTTAATATGGTAGTAAAATAAAATAGGGTGGCACTCTTTATACTTACTTAGTTAAGATAATTTCAATTAGAGACAATAACTAAGTCACATGTAACCTTAGAATAATTCTTTGTATTAAACACCTTTTTTTGTATAAATGCTCAAATCCGTTTCCTTCTTTCCAGATTACATGGACTCCTTATGCAAGGACCACTTCCTCCAACGCCAGTACCGCAAGCTCGATGGCGGCGTCCTCTGGTCCCGCAACGAGAGAAACCTGGACTGCACGGTGACGTTCCAAACGCACAGCATCCTGCAGCGGTTCATCTTGCACTTCGATCTGCTGCAGTTGGACTGTAACGATCATCTCTATGTGTATGATGGCGCGCATGACACGGCGCCGCCTAAGGTTAGTTAAAGATTGTGACTTTATCATTATCATCGTCATTTCAGCTGGAAGATATATTGGACAAAGTCCAAAGGATCTCCACTATTTTCTACATCGTTCTCAACCTAATTTCCCGCGCCCTCACCAAATCGTTGGTACATTTGTGTTCTAATGACTTCTAATGCTGCATAAATATTATACAGTAGAATCTGCTGCAGCTGGACTAACATGATCATCTGTATGTGTATGATGGCACGCATGACACGGCCTGCCTAAGGTTAGTTGAAGATGTGACTTACTTATCAATACCTCGATATTTTTCTAGCAGAAACAAGAGGTTGACAATTTGAAAATCGACATAACTGTTACTCATGAGTACCTACACCCTATTCTCATAAAGATACTAACTTTGTAAAATCACCACAGCGAGTTAGCCGCGTCAAGAGTTGGAAATCATTATGTAAGTGACTGTCCAAGACTCAGATTTACTGACGGCTGCGCAGCGTATTCGTTACGCGATCGTGACGCCATTGCGGCGAATTGGTTACGGGCACGCGACGAACACGCCGCGCGTACGCTTCGTTTTCAAATCGCTTGTAAATCGCAAGTGTGGTAAGGCCCTTAGAGTATATTTTATTACGCTTTGTTCTTTTGATGAGTCCTAAATACAAGATATAAGAATAATCACGTATCGTTTTGAGTTTGATTTACATTCTTGTAATTTATCTCTAAGTTACGGCACATTTTTTATTTATTACATTTATTTATCGACCACTATAAGACTTATAACTTATAACAGTTATTTCGATCTTTAATTTTGTCAATCTCTTGTTGAAAACTATCGAGGTATAGTTATTCATTATCATCGTCATTTGAGTCAGAAGATGTCCACTGCTGGACAAAGGCCAAAGGATCTCCACAATTCTCTACATCGCCTTCAACCAAGTATTTCGCGCGCACCTAATCGTCGGTCCATCTGTTCTGACGACTTCTAACTCTGCTTTTTACTGCATAGATAGGTATTATAGCTAAATTTAAATCCTCTGGCAGAGCTGATACGACCATTGTGATAGACAAGTTCCATCATGTTAGTCTTAGAGTAACAAAATATTTTAGTTGTCTTATTTTGTGTCCCTAAAAAACGAGACGCAGTGGTGACTTTTGAATGAGATGATGTTTTCTTTTCAATTTCTGATATACATATGGATTAAAATCTAGCGTGAAAAAGACATACAGGTTCACCGAATTTTATAAATCCCGGCGAGGACATTATATGTGTATTTATTTATCACAAATATTTGTTCCTTGGTCATGGCTGACTATGTATTTAAGTATCTATATGTATCTATCTATATCGTCGCCTGGTACCCACATCACAAACCTTAATTGAGCTTACCGTGGGACTAGGTCGATTTGTGTAAGATGTTCCAAGATATTTATTTATTTATATGTACTGAGTCGGAACGGCAACTAAAAGCGTGACAGAGTGTTATGAAACAAGACAACGACTGACACTGACAAGACTTTTGACCCCTATAACTCTGACTACTGTGAAGGTACTTTCCTTAGCCGCAGGTAATGGCTAAACTGATATCATCCAAGGGACTACATAATGCATCCTTTAGTAGGACTCGGCTAGACAAGCAATCAGGGTAAATGGTCGCTTAAAGACGGCGATTTTCGATCCTTTGGCTTCACTTGTAGCGTAAGAGCGATATAAGGAACTTTGTATTACCTTTTGAGAAGCATGTTTCGAAGAAAAATCACGTGTCACTGACGGTAATGCATCCAATGAAGTGTTAGGATAAACTTTACGTTAAGTAAATACCGTAGTTCCACGTAAATCCATACTACGTTAGCGGAACTGGATGCTTAGCCAAGTTGCCAATCGCTAACGCTTAGTAGCGTATCGTAGTTTTCCCTCTTTGTCACTCTTTCAAATTAGTGCGACAAAGACAGTTAGCTGCCTTTCGTTTACGATTGACGACTAAGCGTTAGCGATTGGTAACTTTTCTAAGCACCCTTAGACCTAGACAAGATGCCATTCTGCGATCGTATACGATAAGCGATAAGTAATAAATGTATGAATATCAAATTCGTACGAAAAGTCACGTGACCATTTCCACACATTATTATGGTCACGTGACTTATCGTTTTGCTTGAGTGAGAGCCATTGCTCAACTTTCTGTGGTGTATCGCCAATGCCTGTCAAAAGGTTACGATGATTGAAATCTGACTGGGAAATATTTTTATTCAGCAAATACGAGTAAAAAGTGAATCGTCACAGATTTCATCCATATTATTAACCTGAAAGATTATGTAGGCAATTTAGGTTAGAATAATTATAGAACTGACAGTAGTAGTAGTAGTAATAGTACATTGTGCATCTAGGGAGGTTAGTACAGTATTACTAACGAGAGTGTTGGAAGCCCAACGTCGTAGGTGGAGGGCTTTTAATGACTCGAGTTAGTATGCCTCTTACCGACCGAGATGCATACAATGTTTTTCATCACACTTGCAGACAAAAAAATAAGTTATTAGACAACAAAATGTTTTTTACATTCCCTAGGGAATTTCACTTTTCTATTGCTCCCGCGATGCATGTAAGCAATGGCGCGCTCAGACAGCAAGTGTGATGAAAAACACTTTATTGTACAGAACATAACATGACAATAAAATACAAAGGCGAACTCATCTCTTTAAGGGATCTCTTCCAGTTAACCTTTGAGCAGTCGAGGTACCTTTGACATTAGGTACCAAGATTGATTAATTTTGTATGCTCAAGCAAATAGTAACTTAACCACCACTGTTGCCGGTGTGTTTTTGGCCACTACATTTGTAACTACTATTACAGTGTCTAAATATTTATCACGTAATTTAAGTACCTAGATGTTTCGTAGAGCTCGATATGTTTCCATTTAGAGGATCCTTATCATGGAGTACCCCCGACCAAAGTACTGCTAGAGCGTGTGCTGGCCGCGGGCAGCGCTGGCGGGGGCCTGTTTGATAAATATTTAAACATGTTTGAGTCTCACGTTAGTACCTACAGTGTTTGTTTTAAAACTAAAAAATATTGTCCCTAAAATCGCGCTATTTACGAAGGCCGTTTTTATCAACATCGTCATAAGATTATGTAAATCATATCTACAAGAATAACTAGTTCGTTTGACGTCATTAATATGGTCTATTCTTATCGAAATATTTTATCTTTTAACTGCATAGATTAAGATTATCTTCTCAATAGCATATTTAGTGTTAATATCAAATAAACTGATAATTTTTTCTAGTTATTATTATTTAATAAGCGGGCAGGCAGTTAGAAAATGGATAAACCCTGTATCCAGTCATCATCGTGACAGTACGAGTAATCATAGCGAGTTGTAGATGATACCTACTTGTCTAATCCATTTTGAAACTTATTCACATTTTGTGCTGTTGACAAAATATTTCCCCCTCAATTAATTAATACTTACTTTAAAGTCAAAAACCTAGGTACTTTATCACGGAGAAACAGTACAGATCGTTCCAGTGTTGGTGAATATCACTTTAGAATCAGTCAACAATGGTATTAATGATGGTGGGCACATACTAAACTTAACATCACATCATCAGCCTATGTTAGTCCACTGCTGAACGTAGGCCTCTCCTAATAACTATGCGTATATACGCATTAGGACATAAATGCCCATAATCGCCACGCTTGGCAAGCGGATTGGCGATCGCAGTAATGTGTCCACTATGATGACGCTGCTGCCCATCATCAATCTTGTAGAATGGTAAGTGACACTTTAATCCCTTAGTCGACTCTTACGACACCTGCAGGAGGAGTTGGGGTGGTGACAAATGTATTCTTACTGCCGTCACCACATGGCAGCATAATTCCGCGTCACTAAATAGGACCAGTTGCGCAGGCCACACGTGACAGACTGACTGACCAGCATTATTTAGCACATTCCTCTAAAACTTCCCATTAAAAAATGTTGCAATCGTGCAACCTATTCTAAGTCGCTTTTGATTCAAATCCGTTCCTGGTTTATATTTTAGCAGCGGAATAAATGCCTGGGGCTACCACGATCTTCTAATGCTATTCAGCTAAGTACCTAATCTGAATCAGTTCCTCAGAATGATACCTAAACTGAATCGCATTTAAGAGATCATAGTAGCCCCCCCTGGGAACATAATCTTCATTCCGCCACTTCGCCCATTATTGTTAAGGCCCGGCCACGACATTGGTCTAAGAAGACCGGCGGCGAGCGAATCCATGAGTTGGAGTTTCCATGCCGATATGGAAACTCCCTCTCGCACGTATGGTTTTCTGCTAAGCCGGTGGCCTTAGAGCAATGTCGTGCCCGGGCATTTACGGCCCGGCCACGACATTGGTCTAAAGGTGCGTTTAAACCAAAAGAGCATTCGCTGTTCTAGCGCCCGTTCTACGAAATCAACCAATCACGTTTTGTGTACCGATCGAATTTCGTAGAGTGGGAGGTTAGAACAGCGAATGCTCTTTTAGTTTAACCGCACCTTAAGAAGACCGGCGGCGAGCGAATCCACGGAATGCCGATATGAAAACTCCCTCTCGTACGTATGATTTTCTGCTAAGCCGGTCGCCTTATGCCGCGGCCACGACATTGGTCTAAGGCGACCGGCTTAGCGGAAAACCATACGTCGTGTACCAATGTCGTGGCCGGGCCTTTAGAA
>JALPQI010015261.1:0-23888 GCA_025490895.1 Thaumatotibia leucotreta
TTGCCTGTTAGCAGCTGTTTGCTGGACTGGTGACATCTGTTAGTCATCAACTAGGACACACCGTGTATGTTTGTTTACAATCAGCTTGATTGGACAATTCGTTTCGAAATTGATTTTGAAATAATGCTTATGGAACCATATTTAGTAGTTGTAAGAATGAACTGACGATTTCTGTAGCCTAGTTGGTAGTGACCCTACCTACGAAGCTGGACTCCAGATGTATCCACTTTTTTACCTTATTATAATGCAGTATAACTAGCTGGAGGTTCCGGGTTTGAATCCCGACGAGGCCATTATTTGTGATAATTATCACAAATATTTGCTCCTTGGTCGTGGCTGTCTACGTATTTAAGTATCTATTATATTTATCGTCGCCTGGTATCCACATCACAAGCCTTAATTGAGTTTACCACGGGACTAAGTCGATTTGTGTTAGATGTTCCAAGATATTTATTTATTATTTAGTATTTATTATTTTTAAATTAAGTTTACTTTTAAGATCTAGTTTTTTACTTCAATATTGGAAGTTAATTTATAATGTAATTTTTAATGTTAATAAATACTTACTTTATTGATTAGTGTATATATTTATATATATTATGTACTTCGCATCGCAAGAGTCACCTAAGGGATTAAAGTGTCTTTGACCTTGAGTTTTATGATAGATAGCACAAAACTGCGATCGCCATGGTGTTAGAGTGAGTGTACATATACTTTTGCGCTATGTGAACAAAAATAATCATTGACAGTAACAATAAGTTGAAGTGCCCATGAATATATTGCAGCCGGTACACAATACAGCAAATTTCTCCATAAGGCCATTCTCTATTTCCCGCGCAAGCCTATTAAAAAACCTGGATTTGTAAACCCGTGAATCTCAATTAGATTGTATTAAAACATGTGCCGTCCCATATTAAAAACGACTAAAGCGGGATATACATCATAGACACAACTATACAATATATTATACAGGGTGGTCCAAACCTTGACGTCAAAAATTTTTTTTAGATTCCTCACGTCATGTGCTATCAGAATATACCCCATGTATGTTAGCCGATTTTTTGTAGTTTTCGAGTTATGAATTTTTGAAATTTTTTTTGAGAAATTCTGGAATGAAGAAATTTATTAATAAAAAAAAAACTATTGGGTTTTTTAACTAGTTTCTTTTCTTAAAAGTATTACTACAAATAAAGCATTTACTGACAAAAAAAAATTGCATCCTCACTTTGATACAAGTAGGATAAAAAATACCAAATTCAAAATTTTACGCTAAAAACGCATTTAATGTACGTAAATAAAAAAAAAACATATCCCAAGTAATTTTCGTATTCTAAAGACCGCCCTAGACCTTGAGCCTTCGTAAAAGCAAAAAAAAAGTGATACTTAATGATGAGGATTTTTCGGAGTAGTCGGTCAAATAAACTTAAAAAAGCTTAAAATTTTAAAGTACTAAAAAATTACTTGAATAACTACACAAATTGAGTTTTCGTGGTATTTTCTGTCTTTGTTTATTGATAAGAACAACAAAACAGACGAAATTTTACTTTATTTTTAAATTAAAAATTTAGAAGTTTTTTTTAAGTTTATTTGACTGACTACTCCGAAAAATCCTCATCATTAAGTATCACTTTTTTTTTGCTTTTACGAAGGTTTAAGGTCTAGGGCAGTCTTTAGACTACCAAAAATCCTTGGGATATGTTTTATTTTTTTATTTACGTACATTAATGATATTTTGATGCGTTTTTATCGTAAAATTTTGAATTTGGTATTTTTATCCTACTTGTATCAAAGTGAGGACGCTAATTTTTTTGTCAGTAAATGCTTTATTTGTAGTAATACTTTTACAAAAAGAAAATATTAAAAAAACTTTTTTTATCAATAAATTTCTTCTTTCCAGAATTTCTCAAAAAAAAAATTTTCAAAAATTCATAACTCGAAAACTACAAAAAATCGGCTAACATACATGGGGTATATTCTGATAGCCCATGACGAAGGGAACCTAAAAAAAATTTTTTGACGTCAAGGTTTGGACCACCCTGTATATATTTCTGTTGCCGGACACCAGACCGACAACATCGTCAACTCCTGATGATGCCTCGTAGAGAGGCGAAACACGTGTCGAGTATAGTGTTATTGGTGGTGGTTTGTTATAGTTATTTGCGTATTTATTTTTGCGGCGGGAGGGTGGGAAAATTAATTGCATGCAAAAAATACGCATATAATTATAGCGGGTTACACTAATTAGCTACACATTCTGTATCGCGGAAGAGCAAAGCAATATTGTTCATCCTTTACAACTATACACAACAAGTCCTTGTTTTGATTTTTTCCCGTACAAAATGTTAATGACACCTTCGCATACCGACTAAGACCACGCGAAGACAATCAGGATCCAATCTAAGTCATTTACATCTCATCAGTAGCGGATAGCCTCGATGTGGAATTTACTGGTAATCGAAATCCAGGTTCAAGTAAACAATTAAACGGAGTATCGTTTCAGTTACTAGGTGACTTGAAATGAAGATTGTGGAGCAAATGGCTTCCCCATTTTGAAAGCTTTCCGATAATTATGACACATAATAATTGTTAGTATGACATATGTAAAACGGAAAATTTACCATGTAAATTGAAATTGTTGGCTGTAATTTGGTGGGCTGGGCACATTGCCAGAAGATCAGATGGCCGATGAAGCCAGAAACTACTGGACTGGCGACCACGTATCAGAAGACGCATTGTGGACAGACCTCCCACAAAATGGTCCGACGACCTGGTCAAGGCAAGTAGCACAGAACCGGTCATATTGGCGATCATTGGGGAGGCCTATTGTCCAGCAGTGGACGTCTTTCAACTAAAATGATGATGATAAAAAATTAAAATTATTGAGCACCCGATATTTCGACACTGTTCCATGTTGTTCTGACACTGTGCAAAACAAGCGACTTAGAAAGAGGATAGATCGCTACGGTGTGTGGGAGATCACAATTAAAACTCGCAGTAGGATGCTTTCTATATCCCGTTTTCAACCGACTTCAAAAAAAGGAAAGAGGAAACGAGACAATATAAAGAGGTTTCCCAGCATTTCCCAGACTAGGACCTCGTGCAGGGTCCGCCCGGATAGTTACCACCGTCTTACCCGTTAACCTGCCGCTAAATAGTTAGTACTGTGTTCCAGTTTGGGGGTAAGATAGCCGGCGTAATTACTGGCATAGATAGAGGAAATCACCTTGAGGAATGCACCTGTATACCAGCTTGCACCCTTTGACTCGGTTCAGAGACGAGCTGTCCGAATAGTCGACGATCCCAGACTCACAGGCGGTATTGAACCCTTAAGTCTAAGGAGAGACTTCGCCTCCTTATGTGTGTTTTATCGTCTGTACAATGGGTTGTGCTCTGAAGAACTGTTCGACATGATGCCAACGTCCACTTTTCATCATCGCACCGCTCGCCACCGACTGGGCGCTCATCCTCACACCTTGCAACCTAAATGGTCGCGCACCGTGCGGTTTCAGAGGAACTTCCTCCCGCGGACGGTCCGTCTGTGGAATGAGCTCCCTGCCGAGGTTTTCCCGTTGGACTACAGTATGGGGTTCTTCAAAAGAGGAGTGTACAAGTTCTTATTGGGTCGGCAACGCGCATGTGACACCCCTGGGGTTGCAAGCGCCCATAGGCTACGGTGATTGCTTTCCATCAGGCGGGCCGTATGCTTGTTTGCCACCGACGTGGTATAAAAAAAAAAAAAAAGAAATCCATCTAAGTCCCCAGGGTAGGCAGCGCATAGGCGATTTTTTGGTTACTATGTCCATGGGCCTCAGTTCCTGCTTTCCATCAGGTGGGCTGAGAGCTCAGTTATCTAGGTATTTGTCCATGCTAAAAGGTGAATATTGCTTTGTCCTACAACCAACAAATTTCGAAAACAAGAACATTTTCCGAATTATCCTTATTTATCGGCGTAACTCCTATTCATCAATATGCCGCTCGTACTCGGATATAAATCATTCAACACAATCGTACGTTTATCGCCAATCGTGGCTTGCGAGAAATCGACGCCATTTTTAATCCTACACACGGAACACGTGACCAGCCGGGTTTGGGTACGGTACCTAATAAATATTTATAAATCGGTATTTCTATGCGATTTTGGTACGCGTTTTTTTTGTTCATTACCATCACCACTTTATTTACCGTTTTATAAAAGCAAACGAGACTATTATGCCAGAATAGCAGACAAACATGCGTCTGCTACAAGATAATCGAAAATAACTCCACTATTTATACGCAGTTCGTCAATAATTAGGGAATGGTAATGACTTGATTGCTGCGACTGAATAATCGCATAAAACTACCCACTTTTATGGACGATCTACAGAAATCGGATGAAAAATAATGGTTTCATTTTCATTCTCTTTTCTCTGTCAAAGAGCTTAAACATGTTTTAAATATTCAGCTGTCCCCAACAAAAAGACTACTTATACCCACTGTCGTCAAAGCACCGCAAAACACTAATAATAGACTAACCTAACTGCAATTTATATTTAAACACAGTTCGAAGTTTTCAATACTAGGAACCGCATTTACCCGTTCCTTGGAAAAGCATTTTACTGGAACAATGTCTTTTATTACTACTCGTATTGTTGGGAAAAGTTGTTTTAAAAGAAAGTTAAAAGCAGACATTTCTTATAGCTTCTTAGGTCGTAGGAGCAATTGATGATAACATTAAATTAGTAAAATAGTAGATTACATGCCAAGGCTGTTTAAGTGGGAAACGTCTCGGATGACGTGTAATTGTAGACCGAGGCGAAACCGAGGCCGACAAACATGTGATCCGAGATTGGATTTGTAATGACGTTTCTTAGCTAGTCATGTATTGTCATCAGAACTCGGAGCGTGTGCAAAATTTCATCGTAATCGAAGACCGGAAAGTTAAGGTTTAAAGTCAAATTAAGGTTCCAAGATTTACTTACATACATAATTAGTTTTAAAAATAATACCTAAGTAATACATTATCACGAATGAATCTTAATACAAATCGACTGAGTCCCAATGTTACCTACCTATTATGGCTCAAGTTGTGGGTACTAAGCGAACGTATATATAATCTACAGGTAAATAATATAGACAGTTAAAAAAATATTCGTATCTTATTATGAAACAGAAAGACAATAACTTAAACATTAAACGGATCCAATCTTAAGAAACGAGTAAATAAATTTCGAATTTTCTTTTATCTAAAAGAAATTTTCAAATAGCGCTCTTTGACTGAAGATCAATTTAAAAACATGAGCGTGAACATTTTTTCGCTCAAGAAGTGAATATTTACTAAGATGTTTGTTTATTGTTTCGATACAATTATCGGTTTTATTACGCGCACATACTCCATCAGGGGTCAGTTTAGGTCGAGAGAATGGGACAAGGCTATACGAGTCGTATATCAATGTCCCTTTCCCTGAACTTAAACTAAACCGCTTGAGTACGTCGTGGTAACCCCCCTGATCTATCTAATTATACTCGTGGTCTATGAAGACGGCTCCGGTGGAATTTTTTAATAGAAAATACTGGATAAATGCTGAATTCAAATATATAAGTCAACATCATCAGCCAATGATAGTAGTGACTGAACGTAGGCCTCTCCTATTAACTATGCGTAGAAACTCATTAGGAAGTAAATGCCCATATTAAATGCAAGCGGTTTGGCGATCGCAGTAATGTGTCCACTATCATGACGCTGCTGCCCGTCGTCAATCTTTTATGAAATAGTGGTCAGTGACACTTCAAATACTTCAATCCCTTAGTCGACTCTTATGACACCCGCAGGAGGAGTTGGAGTGGTGACAAATGTATTTTTACTGCCGTAACCACACGGCTGATAATTAGCAAAATATATTAGTATTAACGTAAAAAAATCTACGAACGTATTTCAGGATGTGCGTCAAAGATAACATATCGAAATTAATTTGTTTACCTTTTTTTCGTTTTCTACTGGTGCACATACACAACCTACCGCCACTACGCAACAGCACTAGCCAATCTATCTTGAGTTCAACGACCTCTCACGGATGTTTCCAGAAGAAGTAATAGTGGAAAAGTTTAAATGACACCCAAGGGAGCATTTAGGCGAAATTGGTGTGTATCAACTGAAGTCACAATAAACATTATTTTGGAGGATTTTTATTATAAGCTCAGTTTCTGAATTTAATATTACGTACTTAATACGAGTATACTTACGATGTTTTAAGGAACATTGACTTATGGTACGGAATAGCCTAAGTGTAAGTACCTACGTAAAATTTTAAAACAACAAATAAGTTGGAAGTACGTAAATACCATCGTTTTTCATAGCCGTTTATTAACGCCTATGAATTCGAAAAGAGCTCAGATCGCAGATGTTTGTCCTCACCTTCGGTCATAAATATGCCATCTGAGGCTTTACATTTCCGCCCGTGGGTTGTTATACGTCTTGCTTCAGCTGTAAAGAGAAATTTTGTCCCTGCGAAGCAAGCATTAAATCCCACTCACAGCCAAGAGTGACATAATCATAAAATATACATATTCAGAGACATGGTGGTCAAGATCCGCAAACCACCGACAAGATGGTCCGACGACATCTGCCAAACGGCACTAAAGCTGTGTGTCTACCGTCTAGGACCGAGGAGAGTGGTGTAGGAAAGAAAAGTCTTATACCGAGTGTGACGTCCAGTCTCTTGTGTAGGGATTGGGGAATATAAATAATACGATAATTATGGACTGCGAATATCCAGTTACGCTCGTCCGCTAGCCACACGGGCTGCAGGTAGAATGCCTACCCACCGCCCCCCTACCGGGGAGCTCAACTGACATTCCTTTTATTATTAAATAGTCACATGACGTCACACCGAGCATATGTTGGATAGATAGAGATACCCAAATGGCCTCATCACAGCTTGTAGCTGGCGTTCATCTCATCAGAAGATCAGCGCCGATATTACATCAAGTACACAAGTATTACATCCGATAAAAAAAGAGAAACAACTCATGGACGTCGACCTCAGGGATGTTCTACGGTTTTGCAAGAAATCAAGGAGGCTAGAAGAAAGTAATTATGGAACGCAGCAGGCACATGAACCTGCAGCTCCAGCGGGATATGGGGTGCATGAGCACAACATCACATCATCGGCCTGTGATAGTCCACTGCTGGACGTAGGCCTCTCCTATTAAGTATGCGCAAGAACGCATTAGGAGGTAAATGCCCATAATCGCCACGCTGGGCAAGCGGATTGGCGATCGCAGTAACGTGTTCACTATGATGACGCTGCTGCCCATCATCAATCTTTTATCAAAGAATGGTCAGTGACACTTCAATCCCTTAGTCGACTCTTCTGGTACCCGCAGGAGGAGTTGGGGTGGTGACACATGTATTCTTACTGCCGTCATCACACGGCGCAAATGAGCACATCAAATGTTTAATAGGCCGCTCGATTACGACCGAGTGTCCCTCTAAATAAAAGCCATGTGGTGAATACATTTGTCACCACCCCAACTCTTCTTTGTGATGGTGTCGTAAAAGTCGAATAAGGGATTGATGTGTCATTGACTATTTATTTTATCGAATACTGGATGGCGGGTAGCAGCGTCATCATAGTGGGCACACTACTGCAATCGCCAACCCGGTTGCCCAGCGAGGCGATTATGGGCATTTACCTCCTATTATATTTGCTAATTCGTCCATGCGCATAGGTAATAAGAGAGGCCTTATTCCAGCAGTGAACCGATATAGGCTGATGATGATGATATCCCTCTAAAACATAACATCAGGTAAGAGTTATTGGAACTAAGCAGTCAACCTCTAAGTGGATTTTTGAATTCCATCAGAACAGTTTATTTTACAAAGTAAATCACCTCAGAATTTTAGCTGCGAAATATTAATGAAAATTAATAATCCGTGAATTTAATAAGCCGTCTTCGCGGCTTAGGCGATTATTACTCCAACGACTCGAGAATTGCCGCCGATTTCCGTAAAGCGCCTACGATTTGAAGGGTTTTTCTGAAGGATTCAGTTTCGTATTGTTTTCTTAGAGACTCAGGACTTTTTCAAAGTACACTAACACTACCTACATATTAAAATAATTGTGACAATCGTGAAAGCTTACATGTGGAGATGTAAAATACGTGGCCCAAGTTGGTATGTTACCTATACCTATTGTGCTATGTTACCTGCCGTGAAACTGTTCACGCGATGGCCTCATCGGAAGACCAGCGCTGGCACTCGCCAGCAAAATGCTGAGATGAGGCCATTTCGTAGCTTACACGTCCTTATTTGTATAATATTTATTTTTTCGTCTCTGTATTTTGTGTGTGCTATGAATAAAGTTTTTTCTATTTCTATTTCTATTTAAATGCCACGCTGGGCAAGCGGATTGGCGATCGTAATAATGTGTCCACTATGATGTCACTGCTGCCTGTAATCTATCTTCTATCAAAGAATGGTCAGTGACACTTCAATCCTTCCACTTTAAAAAAACATGACTTAAGTAGGTACCAAAGATGCTGGGGGCGTTTCTTCGCTATGCTTATTCTATAGATATGCTGACATTTATTGATTTAATACGAACTTTGATCACGCCGAACCAATAAACAAACAAAATCGGTTCTATAAACTTCAATCTTGCATCCTTTCCTGAGTAAAAATACTAAGAATCCATCACGTATCCGCAATTTATTAAGGGCTTAATAAATTTGCATAATCCCGGGTTAATCGCATTAAATAAATCCGGCTTTGGTGCTTATAAAGTTAATATTTTAGATCAATATGACGAAGGTCAGGCCACCTAGGGCAGGTAAAATTACGCTGAGCCTAAATTTGAAGTAAGTTGCCGTTAAGTTTTTGATAGTGATCCTATAAATGATGTTGAAGTTTTGATAAAATCAGAAATTTGACATGTGTGTAAACTTAATCGAAATAAAAAATCGCCATTAATGTAAATTGCTAGTAACTGGCCACCTAATTTTTTATTTTTTTTTCCTAGCCTATACTGGTGTCCCACAGCTGGGCAAAGGCCTCTCCCCTGGATCTCCATGTGTAATATCAGTTTTTTAAATAAAACAGCAACCATATCTAGCTTGGTCTAAAGAATCCATTTATTCAACTTTTTCATCATAGACAAACCAACAAAACCATAAACTAACTAAAACATACTACATCTCCCTTTTTCTAAAATAAAAGTTAAACATTGTAAGAATAAAAGTATAAAATGACAAAGTTAAAAAGCATTACAAATATAATCACGCAAATGGCAGGGCGGTCTAACCGCTCTGTTAGATGCACGTGGAACTTGATGAGCTGGCTCTCCAGTTGTACTTGCGGACTCCATCTCAGGAGCTGCAGCTGCATTTGTCTCCACCGTTGGAGGCTGAACAGCGACCTGAGACCAAGTCGACTGCACAATAGGCTGTACATTCTCATCACCCTTGCATACCTTAATGAACCATGTATTTCTAGTTTTTAAATTCCCATAACTGTCTTTAATTATGACAGATCGTGGATTTGTGCCTACTCTGTAAACCGTACCTGGTTTCCATGTGGGGCTATTTTCATTCTCCTTGTAAACTATCTTTTGCCCTTCTTTTAAAATGTCATTTCGGTTTTTTGTGTGTTTATCATAATAATATCGAGGGTTGCCTGGTGAAACCCT
This sequence comes from Thaumatotibia leucotreta, assembly GCA_025490895.1. Lineage (NCBI taxonomy): Eukaryota > Metazoa > Arthropoda > Insecta > Lepidoptera > Tortricidae > Thaumatotibia > Thaumatotibia leucotreta. The sequence goes on from JALPQI010015261.1 coordinate 9,666, forward strand.
ATAAGTACGTGACACCTAGTTTCGAGAAAAATGATGTTAAAGGTTTATCGTCATCGGACACTTATTTTGATAAATAGATTCGTAGTTTTATGAGTGGTTTGTGAAAAGCAATTTCATTCACTTTAAGTTTATCTATGTTTTAGTTATGTAACTCATCTAGTTTTCCTGTAAGATAACATTTTTTACCAAGGGGTATCGACTTATTGGGTTTACGCATAAATAAAAAAACCATATTTGTTACTAAGAGGGTATTATTACCAAATAAAAACTTAAAAAATAGACGAATCTAAAAGTAATAACGGTATTATTCTACATCTGAAAAAGTAAGTGCTATGCCAACAAACGTTTTTAGGCTTCTTATCCATCCATGATACTCTTCAGGTATAATTCAGTATGTTTCAGCGGGGCAAAGTGCTTCTATGAACGGTTTGTCTGTGACTGGACCTGGTGTTTCAACGGCGGATAAAAAAATATAAGCTGAAAGGCAATGAGGATGGTGGGTTTCCATGGTTTTGAGGATCCGCACATTGTTTTGCGTTGCCTATTGTGTTTGTGGTACTCATGCTTTGGTTGGGAGAATCAGTTTCAGAAAAGGACTCCTCCAATCTTGATGAATCGCAAATTGATATTGCCACCCAAATGCGCTATATTCTCAACGACAGTAATGGCATGTCGGACTCAAGTGAGTCTTTTGTGGATTGTTGAAAAAAAAAACTGTTGTTGGAATCGATCTGTAACTTGATTTATTGTGCTTGCATTTTTTCCGGATGATGAAGCTGACTTATTTGGCCGTGACTGTTCGAGTGAGGATCCTGCATGTGTGCCGCATCCTGGGGACTTTCGCAGTTTTGATGAGTCGCGGATTGATATCGCCGCCCAGATGCGCAGTAGTGGTGGTAAGGGGACTCAAGTGGGTCTTTTACAGATTGCTTGAAAGTGGTGTTATTGGGATGAAGTTGCTTATACAGGTAATTTATTCTGCTTTCGTTTTTTTTTAGATGATTGAACTGAGGATCCTACTTGTGACTGTTTTGCCAAAACAAATGGATTTTGACTCGGATTTTGCTACTGAGGGTCCAAATGTTTCATCCAAACAGGAAGCTTTTTTTATGGAGCTGATTGATGAAGTTTTGGATCGAGTTTGGATTGCTGTGGAGGATGACTATTCAGCGGGAACTCCTTGTGTTTTTGATACAGATTCGGAGAGCGATGCACCTCGGCGAGATGATTCTGGCCGTGACATTGTTGTTCCTGAGGGTCCCGGTCCAGGGAAGCATCGGGAGCGTTCCTTGCCGATGCTTGACGGTGTTGGTCTTTCTGGTCAAGGTGAATGTATGGAGGGAGCTTCTTCTTGCGTTTCGGATTCCGAAGACGATACATTGAGGGTATTGGAGCCGACTGACTCTGGCCACAGTGACGGCATGATCCGTGAGCGTTCCGGTGCTTGTTCGCAGGTGGAAGGCGCTGTTGACTTGATTTTGGACAGTGTTTTGGATAGGGTTTGGGATTGTGTCGGGCCCCTGAAGCGACTTAGGCAGGCTGAGCTGTCTGAGTGGAGGGTGGATATTGCTAAAAGGCGAAAGCTGCTAAAGTTCCAAAGGAGGCTTCAAGGATCGAGGAGGTTCCAAGGAGGTTTTGGAACTTTAGCAGGACGCTTAACGCCTTGGGTTTTATAAGATAGCCCTTCCATTTTTCGCTTTTTAGCGATATCTACTTTCCGTTCAGATGGCTTGGCTTGCTTGCGTCGCTTCAGGGGTTTGACGGAATCCCAAACTTTGTCTGAAACATTGTCTAGAATTGGGTTAGCAGTGTCTTCTGCTTGTGGGCAGGCGCCGGAGCATTCGCGGATCATGCCGTCATCGTGGCTGGAGTCTGTTGGTTCTGATACTTTTAATGTATCGTCTTCGGAGTCTGAAACGTGGGAGGAGGCTCTTTCTGTGCATTCGCCTTGACCAGAGGGACTGGCATTGTCGGGTGTCGGCAGGGAGCGTTCCTGGTGTTTCCTTGGACTGGGACTTTCAGGAATGATGGTGTCGTGGCCGGAGTCATTTCGCTGAGGTGCGTCGTTCTCTGGGTCTGTGTCGGGAGCGCAGGGAGCTCCCGCTGAATGGTCATCTTCCGCAGCGGTCCAGGCTCGATCTAAAGCTTCATCAATCAGCACCATAAGGGGGTCTTCCTGTTTGGATGAAACATTTGGACTTTCATTGGTGAAGTCTGGGTCAAAATCTATTTGTTTTGGTGAAATACGTAGTCGTGGGTGGGATCTTCAGTTTAATCATTTCAGGAAACCGAAGGAGGAATAAATTGCCTGTTGGCTTTGTCCTAGTAACGTTGTTTTTGAGTGGTTTGTAAAAGACTTGCTTGAGTCTTCTTACTATTATGATTGTGCATTTGGGCGGTGATATCAATTTGCGATTCATCGGAATTGCGAGGGTCCTTGGGATGTGGCACATGTGTGGGATCTTCATCCGAATGGTTACTGCCGGGTGGGTCAGTTTCATAATCTGGAAAGAATTTAAGCATGATGAACTGAGTTACCGATTGATCCTAACAACGGTTTTTTTTTAGTAGTCCACAAGGGACTTGCTTGAGTCTGGCATGCTATTGTTGTCGTTGACAATATAGCGCATTTGAGTAATTTTCTGAAATTGTTTTTTTTTATTGGAGTGTGAGTATCACAAGCACAATAGGTAGTAACGTGGGACAGTGTGCGGATCTTCAAGGCCATGGAAGCTTACCATCTTCACTGTTTTGCATGTAACAGCTTACATTTTTTTCAATTGCCGTTGAAGCACTGGGTCTAGTCATGGACAAGCTGTTCATAGAGGCACTTTACCCCGCTGAAACGTAAAAAATAATCAATATTATTTAATTAAAAGTACTAATCACAAACTACCTTTTTATTATTTTTATCGTAAGAATCACTCAAAGTCGCGAAGTCTCATTAATCGTCAGTGCTAAAACCTGATAAGTTCGCATAAAACAACAACAATTATTTTCATAGTCAGTGCTAAAACCCGATAAGATCAAATAAAACAACAACAATGCTTTTCATAGTCAGTGCTAAAAACCGATAAGTTCAATAAAACAACAACAATGCTTTTCATGGTAACGGTTAGTTACAAAATAGCTTACATTAATTGTTACTTGAACTCATTACTATAAACACGGTGTGTAAAATATGACAATTCTACGTTTATTCTAGGTTAGAAAAGTAGATTACCTGTTTCCAGCTTATTACTGCAAGCTAGGTAGTTGCACCAATTTTCTGCCTCGGTCACCCATCACACAACTTTGAACACAATCATTCACAACCTTCTTTAATACAACACACCCCTTTTTAACAGCTATTTTCAATTAAATATGCAACGTCGCAGCGGTGCGCTTGCGTTCGCGACGCTACTTGTCAAGGCTGCGCATGATCATGGGGCCGTCGAAAAACTTATAGGGTTCTTCCCCGGACATATTTGAAAGAAAGTTAAAGGCCTCTTGCGAGAATCCGATTACTGGACTTAACATAATATTTTATTAGAGAATTGTTTCAAATAAGTACTATAAGTTTATTTGTTGGGTTCTCTTTGAATAAATTTGTATGTGCAATAAATGATATCGTAAAAGTAGAATCCAACAAATGCTTTTAACGTATTCTAATTCGTAATAAAATCCTTTAAAGTTTGCAATCGCAATGAGGTGAGACCGGGTAAGTAACAGTAACTGGTTCTACATTGTGTGTTTAGTTTGATTAGGTGTAAATATCTCAGCACTAAATACCAATAAATATACATTATGTGGTTCTTCCATTAAGTAATAAATAAAAATGAAGTCTTAAATGTAGTTGTAGTATTTAGTTTTGAATTAATAGTTGAAATCAAGTACTTATTGGGTTATTTACTCGGCATATTTCCGTGATACATGTAAAATCAGCTTATCTGATATTACCATTAGATTGACCGATACTGAATCATTCTAAAACTGTTTTTACTTTAAAATCTCACTTTTTGTCACTTATCGGGTTTCACCAGGCAACCCTCGATATTTGTTTTTAATAACATTATCAGATAAACTTTTTTGTATGTCCGGATGTAATTTTGGCTTTAATAAAGCATTGTTAATAGGTAATTTCGTTCTACAAAGTCTATTGAATAGTAGTTGCGACGGTGAGCTGTTAAGGCTGACTATTGGAGTATTTCTGTATTCTAGCAGAAACAATTCAATGTCAGTCTTGGTTTCGGCAGCCTTCTTCAAAAATACTTTACAGGTTTGTACTGCCCTTTCTGCATCTCCATTGCTCTGATGATAATGAGGACTAGAAAATATATTCTTAAAGCCCCATGCAATACTAAAGTCACGAAAGGTTAACGAATTAAATGGCATGTTGTCAGAGTATAGTATTTCAGGAATACCATGCACTGCAAATATCCTTTTCAAGACAGCAATGGTAGCCTCAGCAGTTTTGCTATAAAGTTTGTGTAGCTCTATCCACTTTGAATAGTGATCAAACAAGGTTAAGTAGTCATTATTACCGTATTGCAGGATGTCTATTGAGACATGTTGAAAAGGCAGCTCTGGTTGTTCCCTTATCATCATTGGCTCTTTTATATTATTGTTGGAATATTTTGTACATACACTACACCGAGAAATGAAATCGTCTATTTCAGTACACATGCTTTTCCAATAAAATAACGTTTTAGCCCGAGCTTTAGTTTTTGACATGCCAAAATGACATTCGTGTAATTTTGACAATATTATTTTTCGAAGACGAGGTGAGACATAAAGACTATGGTTTATGAATATCAAACCATCCTCAAAACAGATGAAGTTTTTAAGCTCATAATAGGGTTTAAGTTCAGGTGATACCTTGGAAATTGAGTTCGGCCATCCGTTTTTATCGAACTCAATTAATTTTAATGCTAATGGATCTACTTTTATTTCTTGCCTCAATTGACACAGTATTTCATCTGACACATTCACACTATGCACTATGTCATTGAGATCAGGATCACAGTCGTGACTGGCCATGGAGCAGGCTCGGCTCAAAGCATCAGCTATATGCATTTGAGTACCTGGAACGTGCTTCATAGTTATGTCATATTTACTTAGCTTTAATTTAATTCTTTGTAGGCGAGTGGAGGGAATGTCATGTAGGTTTTTTTTCATTATTGAAATTAGTGGCAAATGATCTGTCAACACAGTGACCTTTTGACCATAAATAAATGAGTGAAATTTCTTACATGAGAACAAAACAGCAAGAAATTCTTTATCAATTTGGCCATAGTTTATTTCCGCCGGTGTCAAAGATTTTGATGCATAATAAACTGGTTTATTATCCTGTAGTAGTACGCATCCTATGCCAGTCTTGCTAGAATCAGTCTGAATGACTAATTCTTTGCATGGGTCATAAGTCTGCAAAACAGGATGCGTTGATAAAATGGTTTTTATTTTATCAAACGCATCGGTGTGAATTTTTTGCCATTCAAATATCGTATTTTTCTTTAATAACTCTCTCAATGGACTAGTGATCGTAGCCAGATTAGGAATGTAAGGTCTTAAATAATTGATAAGACCTAGAAGCCTTTGTAAATCAGACTTATTAGTGGGTCTGTCAAAATTCGATATGGCCTTGATTGCATCATCATCTGGACGGACCGTACCATTTTCAAAAATTTGACCTAGGTACTTAACTTGTTCAATCATGTACTGAAACTTCTTTTTGTTGAAACGTACATTGCATTCCCTTGCCTTTTCAAATACTTTAGATAAAATAGTTTGCATTTCTTCCTGAGTTTCTGAAAAACATAATACATCATCAATATAATTTACAACACCATCTATCGAACTAAATATTTCAGACAGACGCTTTTGAAATACCTCTGACGCTAGCACTATCCCAAAAGGTAGACGGTTAAACATGTATGTTCCAAACATAGAGGAAAACGTGCAATATTTTGACGATTTGTCAGTCAGAGCGATGTGCCAGAAGGCATCCTTCAAGTCTAGAACAGAAAAGAACTTGGCATTCTTGATCTTTGCTGACAAATCTTCTATAGTAGGAATGTAACAGTAATCTTTTATAATTGCATTGTTGAGATCTTTTGGATCTAGGCACACTCGTATAGACTTGTCAGGTTTTTCAATCACGACTAATCTGTTAACCCATTCTGAGGGTTCCGTAACCTTGCTTATTATGCCTAAACCCTCCAGTCTTTCTAATTCTTCTTGTAATTTAGGCCTTAACTTGAGAGGAACTCTATATGGGGGCTTAGAGGTGGGAATCGCATCAGCTTTCAATCTAATCTCATATGGATCATCGAATTTACCCAAACCTACAAATAGATCCTCATTTTCACGAATCAACTGTTGTTTTTTATTCTCCTTGTCTTCAACAGATAAAACCCTCTTTACTAAATTTAAGCGCACGCACGCATCTCGTGATAAAATCGGTACAGCATTTTCATTTCCTGCAATGCAAAATGTCTCAGGGTATACCTTGCCATTTACTTGTACATTGAGTGTAGCTAGTCCTTTGATTGGTGTCTTAAATCCATTCCAGCTCTCAAGTGTCGCCGCCGTGTCTTTGAGGTGGACGGGATGTGATACAATAATTTTCTCAAAAATATGTATTGGCAAAATACTCACATCCGCTCCGGGGTCAAGCTTGAATTGAACAGAATTGTTTCCAGGGAGTATTACCTTTTGGAACCAAGCCAATGAGTCGACATACATGCTTGAAGTAACAGACTCGACATAGTAATCAAAATCATCCTGTAGATTTACTTCATTTGCAACTTTACCAGACCGACACATTTTTGCAAAATGATGTTTTTTGTTACAACTAACACACGTCTTGTTGTACGCGGGACATTGACCGTAGTTATGATGGTACCCGCAGTTGAAACACGTCTTCTTCTGAGTGCTAGTGCTCCTGGGAACCGTTACAGCATTGATATCAGGTTTGTTATCTGTTATGTCTTTGACATGTAAGTTCGTGATTTCGGAAATTCTTAGTGATGAGACCACATCTTCGAGGGGTGGGTCTCCTTTTTTGATAAGCTTTTTTTGACAATCAATGTCGTTAGATCCCAATATTAGACGGTCTCTTAATATTTCATCTTTGTTTTTGAACTCACAATCACTACATAATTTTCTCACGTCCGTCAGATAATTGTCAAAGGTTTCTCCTGCTTTCTGATTTCTATTGTAAAATATGTATCGAGAATGAAGGATGTTTTTCTTCGGGTTGCAATATTTTTCAAAAATTGCTAAGGTTTCGTCGAGAGTTTTTACATCTTCTGTGTTCACGTCAAATGTATTATACACGGAAAGAGCCTCCTCGCCTATGAGATTTAGCAAAATAGATATTTTCCTACCTTCTGTCACTTTGGAGAGGCCCGCTGCATCTATATAAATGTTAAATGCCTGTTTAAATTTCTTAAAGTTTTCACTTAAATTTCCCACCAGGGACAACTTGGAGGGCAAATTATACCCCGTCGACATACTCGACTGCGCCATGTAATATCAGTTTTTTAAATAAAACAGCAACCATATCTAGCTTGGTCTAAAGAATCCATTTATTCAACTTTTTCATCATAGACAAACCAACAAAACCATAAACTAACTAAAACATACTACACCATGACTCCCTATTTTGTGCTTTCTCCAGCCAGTTGTCTAAGAACGAGTCCATATCATCCCGCCATCTCCGTCTGGGCCTGCCACGTCCGCGTCGCTGTACCGGCACCCACTTTGTGGCTATGCTAGCCCACCTGCGGTAAACGTGGCCAGCCCAGTCCCACTTGAACCTAGCCGTTTTTAATAATTTATTTACAAAAATACACCCGTTGAAATATCCGTAACGATACTGCTACCCCGGATTATCAGGATTAAAACGACTGGGGACAAAATGTCCCGGCGAAATGGAAGGAATGGTAAATTTATTTTCACCGCGTTCAGGGATCATTTTGCAATTAGTTCTTTGTTCTTTGGTTTTGTAATATCATTCAGGTATACGTGTATAAGTATTTGAGTGAATCGACTTTTTCTTTTACCTTTACCTTTTACCGGACACCAGACCGACAACATCGTCAACTCCTGATGATACCTCGTAGAGAGGCGAAACACGTGTCGAGTATAGTGTATTAGTGTATATTGGTGGTGGTTTGTTATAGTTATTTGCGTATTTATTTTTGCGGCGGGAGGGTGGGAAAATTAATTGCATGCAAAAAAATACGCAAGTAATTATAGCGGGGTACACTAATGAACTACACTTTCTGTATCGCGGAAGAGCAAACGCCTGATTCAATGAATTACATTTTCTTTTCTATTATGATGGTTACGGACCTGAGTCATGCTGGTTTTATGCAAAATTATGTTACTTAAACTATGCAAGCTTACATTTTTCTGGTAGTAATAGCCCTTTCCTTAACGGGCCACCAGACATACATATACCTATAAACATGGCCTACATGGCGAATGTCAATCAATTTAAGAATAGACTAGACAAACACCTAACTACCCAAAAGAATACTCTTTACTAAGTGAAGATAAACTGGATACAGGCACCTACGTATCAGTTGTTTCAACTGCCTGCCTGATAACACACACAATAACAACAACAATAACATGCATGTGTGCGCATAATTTTGCGAAAAACCAGCGAGACTCAAGCGACCACAATGCCCGCCTTCCACTGCGAGCGGAACGGACTCATTAATGACTCCGTTTAACTTACACTGCTGGTGTCACTTACAGCCGTCAACTGCATATTAGCACTTGGCCAGCGATGAACGTGAAACGGAGCCATTAATGAGTCCGTTCCGCAGTGGACAGAGGGCATAACCATGGCAATAACTGACAAAAAAAGTTGATCGACCTATTTCACTTAATGTGATTATTGATAATTTAACGATCAGAAATATAATACGAACAATACATTGCTATATGGAAGAATCGGATAGCTATACGTATTGACAGTTGCGATAATAAAAGCCGTAATCGGTGATGAATTGCACGCTGAATCATTTTGTAAGGAAAAAAATAAGTTCGATATTTTCAATACGAAAATACGAAAACTTAATTAGCAGATGGTACATTTATTTCTTTAGCTGTTTACAGTACCTAATAGTAGAAATTCATGTTACTTTTTAAATTATATTTCTATCATTGTGAATGACCGACATGAACGTAAATTAGATAGCGATTGACGATAAATCCAGAAAACAATATTCCTACAAAGTTTCGCTCAGTACTGCCCAGTTTCGACCGCAGCTCCTACAAAAACTAAGCAATTAGAAACAAAATGGCCGCCACGCAGATTTGGGTCAGGAGTAAATATCGGGACCAGCTCTGCTGTTTTACCTTACCATGAGTGTTGAATTTTGGAGGTTAAGCCATATTTATAAATGTTATTTGCTTTTCAAAAGGGTCAAACGCAAACCCATTTTCAGAGTATTTCCGGTGGACAATCTAAAAATTAAGGCCTATAAAGCTTGATTTTGTTATAAAAGCCTTATCGTCATTAAGACGTACTCCTTTTTCATTGCGTTGTATGATAAAAATTATTACTACCTGTCCACAGGCTGTTAACTATCGACCACAGAAAAAAAAAGTGCGTGTTCATCTGAACTGTAGATCCCGTCTTTCCTGTGGCCAATAGTAAGCAACTGGTAGGAGTGTAGTCGTGATTTTTATCATACAATTCAATATAAAAGGAGTGCCTTTAAATGACAATAAGGGCTTAATAAGAAAATTAACTCTCATAGCCCTTAACTTTTAAAATGTCCACCGCAAAGACTCATAACATGATTTTCAGTTTGACCCAAAAGTATTATTAAAAAAGACACATCATGATTGGACCCCGTTATCTTGTCGCACTGACATTATTTTTTCGCGGGGATTGAAGGATTTTTTATCGACAGTTTAATGAAATAAAACTATGGAAATTTGATAAGCTCCCGTCACAGACAACATAACCTCAAGACGTAGCATAGCCGGGCGACCCCCTCTGTCACGCATACGGTGAATTCACTCCATATTAAAGCCACGCCTCCATTGCTAACTTCAGTCTGCGGCCGGCGTTCATGAGATTAATTACGAAAGTTTTAACGTGATTTACATCATGCAAAATGCATTACTGTTGCGTGAAATTGTGTAGCAAGAATACAAAAACATCTAGTGTGCAAAAAGATGGTATTTCGTCTCACAAGTGAGCAATTTTTGATAAATTTCAATTAAAATTAAAAATAGTTTAAGCATAAAATCTAGTGCACTCGTTGATGTCTTTTTACAAAGTCTCTTTCTAATACCTTGCACGAAGTATAACTCCCTCCTTGTCTAGCGTAACGAGCAGGTAGGCCGTCTGAACTAGGGATGACCGTAGAGTATGTTTGTTTACTATCGATAAGGTAACAAAAGATAAATTAAAATCTTTATTCTCAATCGTACCCGGCAACAGACTCTGCGGTGGAGTCTCCGTATCCGAACTAGTGATGTCTATACCGGCAGTCTGTTTACTATCGATAAGATATTACGATTATATTCAATTATCCTCAAATAAATTCTGGTTTAGTGTAAAGTGTACATGTATAATTTTCAATAATACTATTATGTTAAATAATATTGTGTATCTTCTCTAAATGCCCAAACATGAAAGAAATGTGGATGAATGCTACAAAATGGTCACATGATTGGTTTCCTGCTCCTAGCAGTGTGATATGTTCTCGACACTTTAAACCGGAATATTTCAAATTAACAAAAACGAATAATAGACGAAATTGATATAGAACGTATTTTAATGGTAGTTTTTTGGTAACTTTGTAACTACGAGTTAATGATTGTACAAATAAAAGTATATTTTATAAAATTGTTTTATTTATTATCTCAGAAAAGATATATTGTGATATTAATATTTGACCGCAACTTTGTCTGCGTGGATGATGATGATAAAATAACTATTCTTTCCCGGGTCTTATCCTATCTCCATTCCAAATTTCATCTAAACCGGTTTAAATGTGTAGATGAAGACACAGCAGATCGACAGTACATTTTTTTTTTTTATATAAAATGCATTTTATTTGTCACACCAGAAGTTGCGGGTAGAAGCTAGTATCATAATATATCTACATCTGCGAGGATGATGATGATAATGATGATGATGAATGAAATATCGTATGTCCTTTCCCGGGTCTTAAATAATCTCCATTCAAAATTTCATCTAAATTGGTTCAGCGATTTATGCGTGTAGACTCAGTAAACTGACAGACATACTTTCGCATTTATGGTAGGTATGCATTAGTACGGATATGGAAATGTGAAAGCGATAGACATTGTAACCATCGATACTTTTATCGACATTCGAAAATCACTAGCGACCGGCGGACATTTTTGTTTTACACCTCATTGACCTTGAAACGACGAATCACAACACAGTTAGCTCATGTTACGCCGCCCGCACCTCAGCATTTTTGGCAGCATCGGTTTAAATGAAATAATTGTCTAAAGCTACGTCTTTAGGTTATGTTGTCTGTGGCTCCCGTATATTAATTGAATTTAACTTCATCCCGACGTTTCAAAACCTTTAAGTGTTCGTGGCCTGCGGGCGTGGTCCGTTTTCGATAGTTTTATTTCATGAGTAATCCTCGCGGTAACCGAAGAAAATATTATCGACTAACATTTTCTTCGGTTACCGCGTTAAAATTATTACTAATATTTATTAGGAGGTATTAATGTTAAAATATATCTATCTACATGTTTCACGATATGTGTCAAAGCCGTCAATAGTGCTATTTAAGTCATCCCCATTTTACCATCGAAATTCTAGACGCACGGCACGCACGGCCGGGTTCCATCCTTACTTGGTAGATATTACATTTATTCGTACGAAGCGCTTTGCGTCTTCTTTCCTTATGTGTACTGCCAAGGAGTGGAATTCCCTGCCGGCGTCTATATTTCCGAGATCATATAACCCGTCAACCATCAAGTCAAGGTTGTATAGGCACCTTCTGGGCAAACTCACTCCATCGTGCGTAGGCCACGTCTCTGCTCTTGGATAGTCTGTCGCCATGAGTACGTAAGCATTTCAAATAAAAAAGCCAAATTAGTATTTTTTTTTGTATTCTACCGACTCATCTAACTCACACAAGCATGGCTCGCGTACACATACACTAGACTGTGCGAGTACCAACGCGTTCGTCTCATACATTTTACTGCCAGACCGCTACCGGCCCGGCCACGACATTGGTCTAAGGGGACCAGCAGCGAGCGAATCCATGAGTGCGGGATGCCGATATGTGTATGAGAGGGAGCACCATACGTTTTCCGCTTAGCCGGTCGCCTTAGACCGATGTCGTGGCCGCGGCGTACCTGTCCGAGTACTGCAGTGTTATTCACTAAGGAAACCTCCTTGCTGTCAGCGCTGAGGCAGCGTCGAGCCTAAAAATGGTATTCACTAACGTACTTTAAACGACACTAGTGCTCGGCGACGGATGCGGCGTGAGCTGGAACTACACAGCGTCGAGAGTTTAATGTACGAAATTCGTATTCTCTAACGAAAAACAGCGACGAACTCTCTCACAGCCTCGATTCCTAATGTCAAATAAAACAGCTAGGATTTTAGACAAGGCTGTCTCGACGTCGAGCTCGTTGACGAACGCAGCGTCGAATGTGTGAATAAGAGAATAGCATAGCTGCTCATAGTAAGGCTGTATAGTTTCTAAATTGCCGCCGGCACCTGTCCGACCTGTCCATGCCAATGTTTTTACCAAGCCCCTGATCAATTAAAGTATTTACTACAACCATTTTTTTATATTTTATTCAGTAGTTTGGATCCTTGTAAAGTCATTATCAGATATATCGAAGCAGATACGATGCTCAAAATTATCTAATCATCACGAACTTCAACGCCAAGATAATTCAAGTCAACATACAATTTTGGGTCGAATCTTAGAAAATATGCGGCATATAATGAAATCTAATAAATTTGACAAAGCAGATACATTTATAAATATCTTGGGACATCTGACACAAATCGACCTAGTCCCACGGTAAGCTCAATTAAGGCTTGCGATGTGGGAACAAAGCGACGATATAGTAATAGATAGATATAGATACTTAAATACGTAAACAGCCACGACCAAGGAACAAATATTTGTGACAAATAAATACACAAATAATGCCCTCGTCGGGATTCAAACCAGGAACCTCCAGCTTCTTAGGCAGGGTCACTATCAACTAGTCTACGGAGGCTGACAAAATATTGGACGGTAGCCATATGAATTTGGGAATGAATAGATGTAACCCTTTCAAGTTTGGGCTCATTTTACTATGAAAACGACATAGATGAGATGACTGAAGAAAATAGAGTCAGTGATAAAAAGCTTCTATTCGAAGTGTAATTTTCTACAGAAATTTTTGGACTATGTTGATGGTAAATATTAAAATTTCGCATCGAAGGTTCCGTGATTTCCGTTGGCATCTGTGTATAATAGTGGTTACTCCCTTGTCAATGAAGTTTGACTGTAAACTTCACCGTCTCAGGGTCGATAAAGGCCTTTTCATCACACTTGCTGTCTAAGCACGCCATTGCTAGCGCGCGTAGCGGGAGTAATAGAAAAGTGAAATTCCCTAGGGAGTAATAGAAATGTCAGGGTGTCATTTAATAATATTATGTCTTAAAACTTATTTTTTTGTCGACAAGTGTGATAAAAAACGTTGTATGCATCACGGTCGGTAAGCGGAATACTAACTCAAATCATAAAAGCCCTCTACCTAACGGCGCGGCGTCGAGCTTTTAACAGTAATTCCGTACTTACCTCCCTTGATGCACAATGTACTATTAATTAAAACAAAATTTGACGTCATAATGTTTGTGTTACAAAGTTAAAAACTTTCGGTACTGAAAAAGGGCAAAATTTTTTTTTTTATGAGCGATCAACAAAACGAACCTATTATCTTGAAAAAAAAAACCCCATACCAAAAGTTATTATTGGACAGACCCACAATGTCGTTACAGATGTGCTTACTATAGAAAAAATCAACTGTCACGGGACTCGAACCCGCTTCCTCTGGATTGCCGGTCCAACGTGCTTCCAATTACACCAGACGACCTTCCGTGAATCACAGCGAATAGTCAATGGTATTGTGAAACTAATCACTAGCGACATCTGTACTTAATGTTTCGAAGGTACTACAACCTTAAGCCACTCAAAGACGTGTGTCTACCACAATCGT
>JALPQI010015262.1:0-24561 GCA_025490895.1 Thaumatotibia leucotreta
GGACGTAGGCCTCTCCTATTAACTATGCGTATAGACGCATTAGGAGGCAAATGCCCATAACCGCCACGCTGGGCAAACGAATTGGCGGTCGCAGTAATGTGTCCATTATGATGACGCTGCTGCCCAACATCAATATTTTATCAAATAATGGTCAGTGACTTCAATCCCTTAGTCGACTTTTACGACACCCGCAGGAGGAGTTGGGGTGGTGACAAATGAATTCTTACTGCAGTCACCACACGTCGTCATAGACTCAAGTGATAATTAAAAAAAATAGACAGTATATTTATTGGCGAAAGTGGTTTTTATCTATAACAATACATGTGAAATCAACTGCAGGGGCGTAGCTAGAGTAAATGGCGCCCGGGGCAAGCGCCAAATTTGCGCCCCCCCCCCCCTCTCGTTTTCCAAAGTTAACACCTAATATCGACATTGCTAGCAGTAAATCCATCGCCACTTTACGTGTAGGGGGAAAAATATTTTTATCTAACTAGTGCGAAAAAGTAAACTTTGCTTCGCGTGCGTAAAAAAAATCGCCGTGCGTTTTTAAGGCACTTGTTATGAAAAAAGTCGTTCGATACATGTGTAAAAACTTCTTTTTAACTCGGGTGATTGTTACGCGCTAGTGCGAGAAGTGGGTCAGGTCTTCGGAGGACCAAATGTACTGAAAAACGTCGTCCCACAGTATACACGTGCGAAAACCAAATTCGTAACTCGTGTCGATTTAAAGCACTCCCTTCGGTCGTGCTTTAATTTGTTCGCTTGAATCCCTCATTTCGTTCAGAATTCCAGTTTAGAATGCCTCACTACGTTCTGGATTCTATTGTGGAATCCATCGCTTCATCCGGGCGTGAAAATATATTATTTTGATCCCTTGTGATTTACTATTGTTCTATATTTTATTATATTATTTTCTCGGCGTAATTAATATGTATATGTACCTTTACCAAATTGCAACTTTCTAGTACTGCCGGTCTAGTCTGACCTGCCGAAACTAAAAGGGTTCCTAGTTTAGGTAGGAACCCTAAAAAGGGCCACTTTTAGGATACCGCAATCTATCCAAAATTCAACCTACTAGACAGGAAAGGCCCTACCTACTAGGAAAATTTTAGTTTATTTAAAAAAAATGCGAAACAAAATAAATGCAACTGTGTTCGAACTGAATAGGTACATTTCCAATTTTATCGATGCTAATAAGAGTAATAAGTACTACATGCAGCACAGGATAAAAACTTGTTTCCATACTTTTAGTTTTAAAAATTCTCCAAATTAATATAAAAAAAGAGAAAACTATAGAAAACGAGTTTAAAAAAAAATCCATTTTAGCTTTTTGTGAATTTACTCATTAAGAATTTTAATTTATTTATGTGTAAATGATACATAAGGAAATCAAAAATTTTGGTTGGTTTGGAGCCTTCCACAATTTGGCGCCCCGGGAAAATATAGGTACCAAACTAGTATTTTCTGAATTTACGCATAATGATTTTCTTTGTGTATAAATTATGCACAAGGAAATCAAAATAAATTGCTGATTTGGTGCCCTGCCTAATTTGACACCCGGGGAAAATGTAAATTGCCATACTCCTAGCATTTTTTTAATGTATCATTTATGCAAAAGGAAATAAAAATTCTTAGCCGATTTGGCGCCCCCTCTAATAGTTTACGCATACATAATTTTGATTTATTTATGTATAAAGTATGCACAAGGAAATTAAAAATGTTGGCTTGTTTGGTGCCCCTCCTACAGCTTAGCAAAAAAGAGTAGAAATTAAAAAGTAGCAACATCGTAGTGTCGTCCCTTTCAAATCAATATGCGTGAGAAAACGGGACGACACTACAATGTTGCCACTTTTTAATTTCTACTCTTTTTTGCCAGGCTGTAATTTGGCGCCCAGGGAAAATGTACCAATCTAGCATTATTTAATTTACGCATGAAGATTTTCTTTATGTGTAAGTTATGCAAAAGGAAATCAAAATAAATTGCTAATTTGGCGCCCCGCTTAATTTGACGCCCGGGAAAAGTACCAATCTAGAATTTTATGAATTTACATTTTTTTAATGTACAAATAGGTAATGCAAAAGGCGATCAAAAATCTTGGCCGATTTGGCATCCCCTCTATACATATTTACAATAAGTATTTTTGATTTATTTATGTATAAATTATGCACAAGGAAATCAAAAATTTTGACTTGTTTGGTGCCCCTCCTAATTTGGCGCCCAGGGAAAATGTACCAATCTAGCATTTTTTTAATTTACACATGAAGATTTTCTTTATGTGTAAGTTATGCAAAAGGAAATCAAAATAAATTGCTGATTTGGCGCCCCGCTTAATTTGACGCCCGGAAAACGTGCCAATCTAGCATTTTATGAATTAAATTTTTTTATTGTATAAATTATGCAAAAGGCAATCAAAAATCTTGGCTGATTTGGCGCCCCTTCTGATAGATAGCGCATACAGATTTTCGATTTTTTTTACATAGGTATAATAAATTATGCAAAAGGAAATTAAGAATGTTGGGCGATTTGGCGCCCCCTCTAATTTGGCGCCCGGGGCACGTGCCCCCCCTGCCCCCCCCTAGATACGCCACTGAAATCAAGGTTTAAGGTTTTAAGTTGGTGATAAAACCAAGATTGTGTTCTAAAAGTGCGTGATTATGAAATAATGCAAGTTTTTAGGTGTGTTTTTCTACTGACGCTACATGGACCAAGTGAAAGAAAAGGTGGCAAAGTCGTATCTAAAGGTTATTAGTGCTTAGGTACGCCAAACATATAAGGTGGGCGGTGGTCTTCTAACCTAGCAACTGATAAGTATCTTTTGTCCCTTTCTATCTTATCAATATGGCTCTAAGACGGAAAGGGACAAACGATACTTTAGTGGGGTAAGTCAACAAATGATGATGAGACGCCAATTGCTCGTGCGGACGGTGCGGCGCCGGCGCAGGAATCCGCTTCCTATGCGGTTTCGTATGTTTACACGCATCACTGGCTGTTATACAACGACTAAGTGCAATGCGCTGTCGATACTCGATAAATTTACACTTTATAGTAGCCTTACTATGACTTTGCAAGTATCGGTAACGATAGGTTTTTCTCGATATGTAACGCAGGCTATCGCGCTCGCTCCAATAGGTCAGTGCGAGCGTGATAGAAGGCATTAAGTAGGTACTTATCGAGTAAAACCTAACGTATCCTTTACTGCACAACTCATGGTGCCTAGGACTACTGGATTTGATACAAATATCTGAATGCGAGAATCTGTCAGCTACATGCTGTCCTTTCAAGTAATAACGTCGCACATACCGTATATAATGTCATACTGAGCAACTTTTAGTATGGGACCAACCCCGAAATCGGAAATAATAACAAGACTTTTTCATACATATTGGTAACGTAACGAGATTTTGACATTTTGTATGGGAAAGTGATTTTTTTCGCGTTAGGCGTTGGTACTAAAAATGTTTAGCATGACTTATACGAGTATACGGTGTGTGCCAGGGTGTTACTGACCCATGAGACACCTTGTATGCCTGGGAAACAGGATAATGATGTAGTAGCTGTTTGTAGTAGTAGTACTATATAGTGTCTAATTGGAAACTTTTAGCAAACAGAATCGACACATCAGTGACGGACGCTTCATTACTTAGTATAAAATAAAGACACTTTTTCTGTCCCTGTGTCCCTTTGTACGCTTAAATCTTTAAAACTACGCAACGGATTTTGATGAGATTTTTTGAATAGGTAGAGTAATTCAAGAGGAAGGTGCGAAGCCAGGGCGGGTCGCTAGTATTTATTAAAGTACACCCATGAACATCATATAGGTATACTATATGTGAAACATGAACCCTGATGGGCGTAGCATTCATTTACATTCATTCTTATGAATATAGGTACAGTGTTATATACCTAGGTATCTACTTAGTGACAATCTTAAATTATGAAGTAGGTATGGTTGTAAAATTATAGTTTCAAGACTTTAATAACTTTGTTAAACTAAGAATGAAACTATCATAGCCCGTTGAGGAGCTGGTACAAAAATATAAATCGGAGTCAGTAGGTTCTATTTTATATAACGAAAACATGCTTGTTTTTTATTACCCGGTACTAATAAACAATCAAGAAGTAGAAAGTTATTTAGTGCGCAATATTAATTAATATTTTTATATGATGCGTGGCTGTGAACAGTTTTTTATTCAAGAGATAGGTACCTATTATGATATCGAAGATGGGTACCTATTACGATAATTCATCTTAGTACCTATTTCACTATTAATACGTAGGTACAACACTATAACGGATAATTTTCAATCCCAAACAATAACTTTGTACAAACAAAGACACACTCGATTGTATTTGGTACGAAAATCTTTCAGAGATAGATTTACCTAGACAGGGATCTTTATTTGCATCCAATGTGTAGTATAATAAACAGTGTACAATTGTACATGCCATAATAATGTGTAGTATAAATGTACAATACATGGACCCTGGTGGGGTATCCTAATAATTTATTTATTGTCTAATCTACTTCTAATTTACTTTTTATCTGAATAAAAATCGAAAGTAAGGTCCAGCATCAAAAGTTTCGAAACTACTATAATGAATAAAAATGACACCTTAATTATATTTTAATCACGCGGCGCCAGTATTTTGACAACAAACAAATGATTAATCAATTAATTCTATTACCTACCAAGTACCTAATTCGGTCATCGATTGAGTATGTTTGTGCTTCCTCGGTGAGGGGTGACCCGTGAGTCAGCTGTGACTCAAGCGGTCGCGAACTGCATTCTACTGATTATTAATTTATTCGCGGAAATAATTCATTTAATTTTATATTTGTACCAACTTCAGTCTAACACCAGAGTGGCACCCCTTTGTAATTGTAACAGACTATTTAGCCATCGCTGAAACGTAAACAAACTGAATCATCTTAACACGTTCGACGCCGGTGACACAGCGTCTATGATCAGCAAAATCCGTCTCCTATGCCAGTAATATACATACAATACAATACAAAACTCTTTATTGCACACCTCACACGTAATAAAAAAACAAAAGAAATACAAAAAACAGAGGTCACAAAAGGCGGCCTTATCGCTAAAAAGCGATCTCTTCCAGGCAACCTTTGTGTAGAGAAGACACGATTACAAAAATTTAGATTTATTTGTTTACATACGTGATCAAAGTAATCTTATTCTTATGACACTAGCATAAATCAAGTTCTTACGCCTATGCCAGTATTGCCAGTGGCATAGAAATACAAACGGTTTTGACACAAGTGCTGACGCCGGCATAGGATTACAATATTTTCGGTCACACATGCGTGTCACTGGCATAGGAGTTCTATCAGATAATATCGATCGGCTTAGTATTAGCAGTTAGCGAAACAGTACCGGAGGCGAACATGTCGCAAATAGGTATTTAATTTAGGTACCTAATGTTTAGTCATTATGCCAACGACTTCCAGAAGTGATTACGGGATTACTCGGTTAGCTGGTCGACTGATAATTTATCTAAATTACACAAGAATAATGTGAAAGAGAAAATTTCTAACCCGAAATCTAAGCCTAACATCAATATGTCTATAAGACCGAATAAAGGGACAAACGAAATTTGAAGGGTCCACAGAAAGAACATGTCTAGTCAATTCAAATTACAGAAGGAAAAACCACCTTCCTTTAAACAGAATAAGGTGTGAATTTGCCCTGATTTTTTTAAGCACTGGACATGTTTATTCCGTGGACCCTTCATTTATCGCGGCTCCCTATATTCGGAGACGTTGATAAATAAGGAGGCACTTTACTTATGTTCAGGTTCAGCCGCCATCAATAAACATTGGAGCGATTGAAAGTATTTAATTTTTTATTCACCGGCCAAATTTTAGAGGGTTAATTCTGAGATCATATTGATGAACTTTTACTATGGGACCGACATCCGATTCGAGAAAAAAATCTGATGTTTCATGCATTTCCACCTCATATCTCAGGGTTTGTATAATATATACATCGGAACAAATCGACTTAGTCCCAGCTTAATAAGGATTACGTTGTGGGTACCAAGCGACGATGAAAATAATAAATAGACAAAACACTTAAATACAAGAAAACATGTCCAAGAAACAAATATTTGTGATAAACACACAAATAAATGCCCTCGCCAGGATTTAAACGCTGGACCTCCACGTTCGCAAGCAGCATCACTAACGACTGACCTATAAGGGCCGCTAAATCTATTGTAAAGGTATTAGTATAGTGCCGATATTTTTGAGCGCCGGGTATTGTATTACATATTTACAATGACATTAAATAATAAATGGACGCACAGAGCCAAACAAAAAAACCAAGAAAAGTGGCACTAAAAGTCATTTCTATCATGTTTCAGTTGAAGCTAATAACGCTCACTTACAATAATAAACTATAATAAAAAAAACTCAAAGAATAAAAAACTTTGTGAAGTGAGCAATAAGTGTCAAATTTGCGAACAACGCCGCAAAATAGTAGAAACTTTTTATGTTTAAGGAATAATGATGCTATACCGTAAGGTGACCAAATGTCAACTGTCAGAACTGAATAGCGGAGCAAAAGGACCGCAATATTTACTTCTGCGGCCCATTTTTTGGGGCCATTTTTTTGAGCTGTTTGGGGATCCACTTATATATTCTAAATCAATGCATATTTATGATTGTGATGAGATCTATCAATCATGTGAACTTTACTCTTTTGCGACTACTTAAAGAATATCAAATCTAAATATAACAGGTCGTTATAAAAAAACAACTTACTCATTTGTTTTTGATGTGAAACTGGTCCATTAAATCAAAAGTTAATGGTCCTTCGAACCGGATTAATATGTTGGCATCAGAAAAACAAAATAAGTTTAACGCAATTCGTCTGTAGACTACAATATCCTTTCTTGCTTACGTGCTTAGTTCTAACATAATATAAAAAAAAATATTGTATTGTTATAAATCAAAAGTTAATGATCCTTCGTACCGGATTAATATATTGGCATCAAAAAAACAAAATAAATTTAACGCAATTCGTCTGTAGACTACAATATCCTTTCTTGCTTACGTGCTTAGTTCTAACATAATATTAATTCCTTATAGTTAATAACTTCAGGAGTCTCGACATTTCAATGGTCGACCTTCAATTATACGAGTAATGCTAGAGGTTGCAACGGTAAATAAAATTTAGTAACTATTTAAACTGCTTTGAAATCGCTGTTTTTTTCTGCTTGTGCAAAATGCAACAGGAAACGAATTAATTGCTTTTTTTATTATTTAGTAACACGCGTGATCGGGTAACAGAAGAAAAATAACTCCTTTCACTGTTATTTTTGTTCATTCAACTTTCTCTGAACAAAAACAATAAATTAAAAAAAAAGCTTTTACTTAAAAGTTTTAACGTTTAAAACAACGGTCAATAAAACGACCAAAAAGTTGAAAACCTTGATTCGATAAAAAGTAAACTTACATTCATTTTCACACAGACACAATCGGATCCCTTTTTAAGAACAACACTGAACTGTTTGTATATAAGTATTTCACAAAGTTCCGGTACCGCTGTGGTACGACGTGGCGCCGCGGCGGAGGTCGATTCGCGACTGCCGCAAAAGGCAAACTTTCTCGTCAGCGATTCAGTTGCCCTGCCACTTTCGACTAGATATGGCCAATATAATTCTTGTATAGCTATAGTTTTATTAAGTTTAATTATAGTATAGCTATAGACGATTAGTTGATTAAATAGGGCTACTTTTATTCATTAAAAACATTAAACCGGCGAGTAGGAAGGAAATTTAATTATGGGTACACTACATTTCGTATCCTGTAATTACAAAATCGCTACGCCAATACTTAAAATATGACAGGGTTCTATGTTACATATTCATCATCATCATCAGCCTATGATAATCCACTGCTGGACGTAGGCCTCTCATATTAACTATGCGTAAAAACGCATTAAGGTCTCTGCCCACTAGACCGTAGCATACCATGACCGTAGCATGAACGTATCAGACAAAAACATATTCTTTGTATGAAAAAGTATGAGACTATGCCCACTAGGACGTTCCGTCGCCGGCCAACACCGTCGCGTGCCATGCACGGACCGGCAAGAATTGTCGGCGAGAATATTTTGCCGGCCCCGACACGCTACGTGCATGGCACGCAACGTTGCTGGTACGGTGTGCGCAGGCGGCGAAACGGTGAGCATACGGGTTCTATTTACATTTTTGTATTGTATTTACAATTTGTATCCAAAACTCTCCAAATTTTTCACTTTTGATAGTGAGTAATATTTTTCTTATGGCGAAAAAACGCAAACAATATAATCAGCATCGCTATTTTTTTTTTAAACTTATTTAATTGA
Source organism: Thaumatotibia leucotreta (assembly GCA_025490895.1). Taxonomy (NCBI): domain Eukaryota; kingdom Metazoa; phylum Arthropoda; class Insecta; order Lepidoptera; family Tortricidae; genus Thaumatotibia; species Thaumatotibia leucotreta. Next base: position 8,371 of record JALPQI010015262.1, read on the forward strand.
TTGTAAACCCGCAATTCGAAGATTTTCATCGAGATCGAAAAATTTTACTTCGTTTCTTACGAACAAAATAATTAAAAGAAATATCAATTTTGAAACAGTCGTATAACTTAACGAATTTGTCCAGATAAATTGCACAATTTGTTTCTTTTTTTACATGGTAAGAACCATGCACTTGATGTGGCTTTCTAAAATAAATTTTAATAATATATATAGCTGCATCCCGACTCATTTCTGAATGACATGATTGTTCTCCCGGAAGGAGTTACGGTAGGGGTTAGTGTTATATACCGTCGTATAGAGGGCGCGCCGGTGACCTAGGGAAAAATCTGACATTTCAGGATTTGCTCCCTGGTCAAAAAATGTTTGACGGCCCGGCTCAACGGTGAAAGTTAGACGGGGGGTGCTCGACCAAATGTCATAGGGAACTGCTGACAGTTTTTAAAGCCGCAAAAATTTTTCCAAAAAAAAAAAAAAAATTTTGCACTCAAATTTCAAAATGGTCCTTCGAGCCGGATTTTTTTGTGGTAGAATCTCTGAGGGACCTAGATTAAAGAAAAAGTGTTTTTGTGATTCTCGGATCCAAGATGGCCGCCGTAGGGCCCGTCAAAGTTTGTATGGGAACTCTTAAACGGGGGGAGATAGGTGGAGAGTGCTCGACCAAATGTCATAGAGGACCCCGAGAGCCATTCGATGGGCAAAAAATTTTTGCAAAAAAAATTTTTTTTTTTTTTTTCGAAAAATTTTTTTTCATCCGATCGAGCTGGAAATCGCTGTGCGTGACTTTTGGGCTCTCCAGATTCCGAAAAAATTTTTTTCAGGTTTTTTGCACAAAAAAAATTTTGTATGGATTTTTCGAAATAATGGTCCGATCGCGCTGAAATTTGGCATGCGGGCATTATTTGGGCCTAGGAGTGATAATCTGAAAAAAAATTTGGAAAAAAATTCAAGATGGCGGCGACCCCGAACAAAAAGCCAAAATCCCAAGTAAGTTAAGCGAGCCCGAAGGGCGAGCTTCAGGCCGGGAGGCCGAAGGCCGACCCCGCGGAGGGCCGAAGGCCCGGAGCTTCACTCCCGGGGCCCAAGGGGGTCCCGAACCCCAGTAATTTTGGGCGAGGCCGAAGGCCTCGCTGCAGGAGGGCCGGAACATTATCAGAACCAATATAAATCTATGTTAAGCGAGCCCGAAGGGCGAGCTCCAGGGTGGGAGGCCGAAGGCCGACCTCGCGGAGGGCCGAAGGCCCGGAGCTTCGACCCGAGTGCCCAAGCGCGTCACCCCCAAGTAATTTAAAGCGAGGCCGAAGGCCGAGCTCCGAGCAAATCGAGCTACCAAGCGTTCATTAACCCCAGTATTTTAATAAGCCGAGCCTGAGGGCCGAAGGCCCGATGGCGAGGCGTCAAGGCCGCGAAGGCCGATCGCCGAGCTCCGCGTAGGGCCGAAGGCCCGGAGCGTCACGATCGAGGTGCTCTCCGCGCGAGCCCGAGGGCCGAAGGCCCGACGGGCGAGCCCACGCGGTGAAACTGCCCTTCCTAACTGCCTTAATAAGCGAACCGGAGGGCCGCAGGCCCGTCGGTTCGCTTCGAACCCCAGCGAAGGCCGTAGGCCGAGCTCCGCGTAGGGCCGAAGGCCCGGAGCGTCCCATAGAGGCGCGGTAGCCTGCGAGGCCGGAGGCCGAGCTGCGAGAAAACAAAGCTTTTCTACGTATAACAAAATCTGAGTAACTATATAAGCTGAGCCTGAGGGCCGAAGGCCCGAAGGCGAAGCTTCGAACCCGCGAAGGCCGAAGGCCGAGCTCCGCGTAGGGCCGAAGGCCCGAAGCGTCCAACACAGGCGAGCTAGCTCGCGAGGCCGAAGGCCGAGCTGCTTGAGTCCAGAACTCCTATGCTACTCAATGAAAAAGTGTAACTTGAAAACGAATCGGAGGGCCGCAGGCCCGACGATTCGTTTCGACAACCTGCGAAGGCCGAAGGCCGAGCTCCGCGTAGGGCCGAAGGCCCGAGGCGTCCAACACAGGCGTGCCAGCTCGCGAGGCCGAAGGCCGAGCTGCCAGAGTCCAGTGCTCCCATGCTACGCAATGAAAAAGTGTAACATGAAAACGAATCGGAGGGCCGCAGGCCCGACGATTCGTTTCGACAATCTGCGAAGGCCGAAGGCCGAGCTCCGCGTAGGGCCGAAGGCCCGAAGCGTCCCTCAGAGGCCTGACAGCTCGCGAGGCCGAAGGCCGAGCTGCAGGAGTCCAGCTCAAAAGCCCAACAACTGCGATAACAGTAAAAAATAATACAAAAACAATAATAAAAAAATTAAAGAAAATAAAAAAAAATCTCGAGTCCTCCACTCCTCCAGTCGACAAAAAGAGAGGCCCGCGAGGCCCTTGGGCCTCGCGCACAGAGCAAAAAACTAGTTATTGGTTTTAGATTTTTATTACAATATGTACACAAAATCGATATATCTTTTTTTTCGATTTTTTTTTCAGTTGCTCCATTGCTATTTAAAATTAATTATTGTTCCGAAACTATTAGAAGATGTAAAAATAATCAAACAAAACCAGTACTTGACGGAGTTACATTGACAATCATGACAAGAACATATGTACTCTCATAAATCTATAGACAATCCCCCTTATTCATAAACGTCTGCTAACTTAACAAGCCGCTAATAATTGTTTGTCCCTTTCGGTTTTAACAATCTGTCCATAAGAGCAAAAGGGGCAAACAAATATTAGCGGCTTGTTAAGTTAGCAAACGTTTATGAATAAGGGGGAATATATTTACCAATTTCAAGAAGTTTTAGTTTAATATCATAGATTATATTATATAGTAATTTAATACTACAATCATATTAATGATAAATAAACACATTCCGCCATATAAATGTATAAGTAGCATAACTGACGATTCGAAAGTGCTTGTTGCTAAGCCTACTCAATAAATAATTTTTGACTTTGACTTGACTCAGTAACAACTCTAGTATTTCAATGGATTTCAATCGCAGTTTACGATGTCTGCACAGAAAAATAGGTGTAGAAATAAACTTCCAGGAAAATACTAGCAGAGCGATAGTAGTCTAAAGGGCGCAAAAACAATTTGAAACTGATACATGAAACTGTGATAATGGAACGATAACGACGGATATGAATCGCTCATACTACGGGGATGATACGTAGTTGCGACGCGGATGATACGTGGTTGCGACGCGGATGCAACGGTCACTAATCGGGCTTAGCACGGATATGAAACGATGTACACACGTTATAGTGGGCATAGTAGTCCGTGTCGTGTCACATTCCGTGTCTGATACGTTCATGCTACGGTCATGGTATGCTACGGTCTAGTGGGCAGAGACCTTTAGGAGGTAAATACTCATAATCGCAACGCTGGGCATTGGGCAAGCGGATTGGCGATCGCAGTAATGTGTCCACTATGATGACGCTGCTGCCCATCATCAATCTTTTATCAAATAATGGTCAGTGACACTTCAATCCCCTAGTCGACTCTTACGACACCCGCGGGAAGACAAATGGGTGGTGACAAATGTATTTTTTGATAATAGAAGATTCAGAATGGCAGCAGCGTCATCATAGTGGACAACGGGACAGAATCGCCAACCCGCTTGCCTAGCGTGGAGATTATGGGTATTAGGTACCTCCTAATAATTAGGACTAATTATTAGTCTATTCTATACGCATAGTCAATAGGAGAGGCCTACGTCCAGCAGTCGACTGAGACAAACTGATGGTGTGTCCAATTCTATTAATTAAAAAATTACCTACTGGTATTTTTTTTGTCTGGGGGCAGGAGTGTAAACGAATATAAACGATTTGGTAGCTGTGGGTCCAAAACGCGATTCGTCCAAACGGATTAGAGCACGCGTTTCGTCCAACACGACTTAAGTCCAATAAGCTTTGAGTCTAATACGCATTTTGTCCAACACGCTTTTCGTCCAGAACGCTTTTCGTCCGTGTCGCTTTTCACCAACACGATTTTTGTTCAAAACGTTTTTCGTCCACCACGCTTTTCGTCTAACTCGCTTTTCGTCCAACACGCTTTTCGTCCAACATGCTTTTCGTCCAGAACGCCTTACGTTCAGAACACCTCATGTCCAAAACACTTTTCGCCCAAATCACACACACACACACGTGTATGCGACACGTTGCTAATCTGCCTTACCAACTTGCCATGAAATAAAATGAACTGATTTCGCCGAACCATACTATTTAATTTGTAAATAAACCAATAGTACAGTATCGTAAAACTTTAAAAAAACATTCGCGCCTAACTTTTTTTTTATCTGTTTGAGGTATCTTTTTAACTGGTGGTATACGTAGGTTGCCCTGAAAGTTTCGGGAATCGGAAAAAATACGCATTTTAATGAAATAAAAGTACTTTTATTGTTTTTCAAAGTATTCTCCTTTGTGTTTAATACACTTTTTCATTCTCTGAAACCAGTTTTTAAAACAGTTATTGAAGTCTGAAGTGGGGGTTGACAAAATGGCCATTTTATAAGCGTCGACTGCTTCTTCCGCGGTCTGAAAACGCTGACCACGCAACCGATTCTTTATTTTCGGGAAAGTAAAAAAATCGTTGGGACTTAGGTCGGGGCTGTACGGAGGATGGTCCAGTAATTCGACGTTTTCGCCCTTCAGATAGATAGTCGTCTGTTTTCTGAGCGGTGTGAGGGCTGGCATTATCATGGTGTAGTATAATACGGCGGTTAGGGTTAGTTTTTCGCAGTTCAGCAAAAACAATCGGTAAACAAACGCCTATATACCAATCGGCATTGACAGTTCTTCGATCTTCAAGAGCGATAGTCGCCACGTGACCCGATTTGGAGACAAACGTGGCTACCATTTTTTTGATCGTGCTGCGAGAACGAACAACTTTTGTCGGCTTCGGTTCGTCTTCGTAAACCCAAACTCGAGATTGGTTTTTCGATTCAGGCTCATATGCGTAAATCCATGATTCGTCACCTGACACAATACTAAAAACGGCATTTGAGCTTCCTCCATTAAATCTTTTTAAAGTTTTGCGGCACCAATTGACACGTACCGTTTTCTGGTCGTCAGATAACAAGTGAGGAATCCACCGGGAAAATAACTTCCGCACGCCCAACTCTTGTTGTAAAATAACTTGTACCTGACTCATTCCAATGCCTAAAGTCTCCTGAATCTCCCGATATGTAACATGCCTATCTTCCTTTATCAGTTGGCGAACAACATCGATGTTTTGATCGGTAACGGCCGTTTTCGGTCGACCCTCACGTACGTCATCCGCAAGAGACACACTCCGTTGGAATTCCGAATACCACCTGTATATGGTTGTCTTTGAAGGTGCTTCACTACTAAAAGCAATAGTTAATCGGTCTCCACATTGTTGTTGTGTTAATCCACTTTTAAAGTCATAATAAATCATTGCTCTAAAACTTTCGCGGGACAGCTCCATTTTCACCAGCGACTCAACGACTTTAAAAAACAATTGAAAATCGGACATTGTTTTTTTTTTCTAAGTGACCAGTGTTTTCGAATAATGAGACTATGCTTGTAAGAAGGAGGTATAACACATGTCAAATATACGTTCCTAAGTATTAAATTCCCGAAATTTTCAGGGCATCCTACGTATACATTAGTTCTAAGGTTTTTTTTTCTGTGGCTGAATGTAAAGACCTAGTGTCACAATTTGACGTTTCAAAACAAAAGACAGTTTGTTTGCAGTCCTAGGTGTGAAATAAATACATGAAATCTCTTTACATATCATCTTAGCACATGACACCGGATACGTAGTATTTCCGGGTTTAATTTAAAGTAAGTAACATCAACATTCCGTAGCAAGTTTGAGATTTTTTTTTGCATAAATAGGTTTTATTTAATTATAATTTTGAGCTAGAGTCTGGCAAATGAAAGATGAGAATGAGAAATGGCGGCAAATTAAAAAAAATATAGTATATGGTATCACTGGGTTGCACCCCGAAAATCAGTCTTGATACTTGTAATATATTTAAAACTTAAAATTATTTTGGTAAATTACCTCTATTTATTACAATCCAAATTATTATATTATATATATGTACATAACGTAGCTGTTCCATAACCCATGTTATTAAATCGATCCCATATTAATTTTTAAGCCAATCTGTTTAGTTATTTTCAAGTTATATCGTAGATTCGACACATTACCAAGTTAGCCTTAATTTTTTACAGACATACATATGGTATAAAGACTATAATGATATGAAGAGCCGAAAAACCGAGTGATTTTCACACTTGCATATAACACTATTATATGTCTGTCTGTACATAGGAATAGGTGATATTAGTAACGATTTGTAAATTCTATCATCGCAGAATGGGTGTCATCTTGATTAAAACTACCAGCTATAAAAAATATGTAAATAAGATAATACACACTGGATGAATTAGTGGAACTGGATGTTAAAACAAGGGGAGTTTGTCAAATGTTTAGCAAATTCTGTCCGGTGTGTGTATTTTTAATAAATAGGAAACTAAATATTTATAATTTTTATTCAGAATAATTAAATTCAGACTTAATAAACTCATACAATGTGTAGTTAACCGGGATGCTGATAGATGTATGTAGTTCACATCCTAGTTTAACTTGAAGATATTAAAAGATTCTTGTTCTTGTCTACAATTGTTTTTATGAATATAATATGACATAAGTAAGTAAGAAACAGCAATGACAAGTATTTAAATTTGAATAGAAAACATAGACAAAAAATAAAGTGTAATATATAATAATCCACGTAGGTTGGATCGTTTACACAACGATTCATATTAATGATTCATACTATTTGTGTCATAACACATAATAAACTCATCCAATGCATTTTTTATGACATTGTCTCTTTCGCTGTACTTATCCTCCACATGAATGATATGGTCAGTCATTGTTTTCCAATCTGAGGCAGTTATACTCGCGAACTTCTTTCTTTCTTCTCCAATTCGCATAACTTTTCTACCGTATAGCGTTAACTCCTTCAACCTCTCCCAGCCCTTCTGGTAAATAAAAATAAATAACCATTTTAAATCAACCTAACATAAATATAATTATTATAGTTGACAGTACATTAGATAATGAGTACAAAAAAAAAATATTGAACAAAAGTAAGTATCAAAATGGTATTTCCTACTAACCAAGAAACACCGATATCCCGATCACCGATGTTTATCCTTTTAAGCGATGATTTTCTCCTCTTGCTTTTCTTTATATTTACTTATTATAGTACGCGGCAGCTTACGAACATTTCTTTTCATAGTTTTTTTTCATCATAAACACCTTAGAACGTTGCAATTGTGGAAAGCGAGCAATTGATGTCAAGTCGAACGAATGACAGAATATCACGTTTGACAATTCAGCTTGTGATGCTATATGAAAAGTTCCGTAAAAAACTCATTCTCATCTTTCTTTTGCCAGACTCTATACAGAGTGTAATCGTTAAGTGTTGCTCGGCGATAGTTCCGTAACATACATATAATTGACGTTACTGAAGTTTGGACGTATCACGTTATGGACGAACTGAGGTTTGGACGAATCGCGATATAGACGAATCACGTAGTTGACGAACTGAGGTTTGGACGAATCGCGTCAACTACGTGGTTCGTCCATATGAACCACGTAGTTGACGAACTGAGGTTTGGATGAATCGCGATATGGACAAACGGCGTAAACAAACGGGACGAACCACGTAACTAACTAACTGGGATTTGGACCAATGGCGACTTAGACGAATCGCGATGTGGACGAATGGCGTAAATGATATTTGACGAACCACGTAATGGACAAATTGCGACTTGGACGAATCGCGTTTTGGACCCACAGCTACCAAATCATATAAACCCTATCTGTCCGTAGGAATATAGCTGTAACAGCGTCCGCCAAAGCCACTTTAGTTGCTGGCTTGATAGGCACTAGCGATGTAACGAATATTCGCATTCGCATGTTTTAAAATATTCGCATTCGTATTCGCATTAGCAAAAAATTGACGCGAATGTTGCGAATATTTTTATCTAATAATTTCATTCACTTAAAGCAGGAAGTACTACATTCTACATATTATATCGTTATCGCGGGAGCAAAATATAAATTTGTTAAAGAAGTAGTAAAACGAAATGTCCATTTAGTCAAAAACAGAGTTTTCTGCCTACATGTGATAAACCTCCAAGAAGTTCATCATATCTGGCACGAAGTTTTTTCTGCATAAGGTTGATTAATATTGATTTACACTGTTAGTAAATAAAAATCTGAAATCGACATATCATCTGAAAAAAACATGTAGGTAATTTAAATAATTTTTAATTAAATTTAACTTTGTTTACTATTTCATGATCCTAAGTGATTTTCGTAATTTACTACAAACAGTTTTATTATATTGTATCTGCGGTGTCGTGCACTAATTCGTCATTCACTGGCTAAAATAAGCTTTCAAAGTTAAAATATCGATTTACAGAAGATTTTGTTATATGAAAACATTGCACTTCCTGCAAAATACATGTTATTTTATTTCGAGATATTTTAAGAAGTACTACTTCAATGTAATTATATTGTTACAAAATAAATCAATGACAAATGTCTAATGTGACTGATAGAGTTGCGTGCATGGGCCATTTTTAAGCAACTTCAAAAAAGGAGGACGTTCTTAATTTGAATGTTTTTTTTGTATGTATGTTACCGAGAATCGAGAACCGATTTTCAACTTTTTTAATCGAACAGGTTTATCCCAAAGATGGTCCTTCGGCACCAAGTCGGGGTCTGATGATGGGATCTCGAATAAAACGGTTGAAGTCGGTTTTCAAGTTTTTAATTTAGTGATTATAATGTCTACTTTTTTAAATATTTTATTTAACAACTATTTTCTATTTTCTTTAAATACTACTCAAGTAAAATTCAATAAAATAATTATACATTTTAAAGTCGTAGGTATAAATGTTTACTATACTAATGTCACTTCTGTTTTGAATGTTTTTCATAATCTTTCAGAATAACTGTCAAATCGTATTTGCTCCCGCGATAACGATGTATGATTCTAAGTTGACCTTAATACCTAGATGTCTAGGTATGTACAAAAACACGTGACTCTAAAAATGATACATTTTAACTGAATGATGAATAAAATGTTATATTTCAGTTAATAATACAATACAATACAATACAATACAAAACTCTTTATTGCACACCTCACACGTAATAAAGAACAAAAAGTTCACAAAAACAAAAGAAATACAAAAAAAAAAACAGAGGTCACAAAAGGCGGCCTTATCGCTAAAAAGCGATCTCTTCCAGACAACCTTTGGGTAGTGGAGACACGATTTCAAAAATGTAGAAAACGTGTGTGTGAGAATGTAAATAACTTAATGCCTTTGGGCATTTTCTACCAGCATCATATAATGTTTGTATATATTTATGTATAATACCCAATATTCGCATTCGCATTCGCATTCGCGAATATGAATCGCAAATATTCGCATTCGCATTCGCATTCGCGAATATTCCTAAACCGATATTCGTTACATCCCTAATAGGCACGGCTACTTTAGTGTTTTTTTTCGTTCGAAGGAAGTTTTTTTGTAAATTTGCCCTGGTTTTTTATTGTTGTTTCCTTTAAATGAGGGTTTTTGATACTTTTTCTGCCGCTATGGGGAGGTGAGATGGCAGCACTGAGCCGACCCTTTAACGAACTGTCAAAATAAAAACGCGCATTTAATTTTCAACATATTTATTAGGTTTATTTATTCTGAAAACCATTACTTTAGGCATATTGTTACCTAAAATAAATAAATAAAATAGTTCCAAGTCAATTCTCATGAAACTAACAAAGTTATAGTAATTATTTTTAATACCAGTGACTTTGAGCGCCTGTTTTAGAGTTCAATCTTCAGTTCGACGACCATGTATTAGTCGTAATCCATTACAAAATCAATTCTCTTCCAAATAAAATAGAATTTCAATATTTTAGGCCCAGGTGCCTATGAATAGTATGAATCTGACAGCTGTCGAGACCAGGTGCGTACGAAGCGCCGCCCTGGTGGTAGAAAAATTATCGAAAACCCTCATTAATCGGCACTGTTTTTCCCGTGCTGGTCACTTCATGTTTTCCCTGTTAGGTGAATAAATACATGCTACAGACAGACGTTGAAATTTATTGACTCAGCCAATTGGAACCCTAGGCTACTCTAGAACCTTGTCAAAATGACAAGTAGTAAGCGATTTCATACACAAATAGTGAAAATGAATGAGGATTTTCACAATCACACACTTTTAGAAAACAATCTGGGTTTTATCACCAACTTAAAACTTTCACAAATACTTTTAGTTACAATTATTGATACCTATTTATTAGTATTAACCTAAAAATATAACGTAATAAATATAAGGGCCTCGGCAAAGAGTACGATTTTGTACCGTTTGGCGTAGAAACTTTAGGTTCTTGGGGCCCCAGCGCACGCAAATTGTTTGCTGAGATCGCGAAACGTCTGGTTGATGTAACTAAAGACCGAAGAGCTGGCGACTTCCTCGCACAACGCATCAGTATTGCGATACAGCGAGGAAATGCCGCCAGCATCCTCGGTACAATGCCACAAGGGCCAATCTTAGATATAGGTTAGGTTAAGTAGATTAGTTAGATTTAATCTATGTACATAAATTGTAGTTTTGAAAATAAATATATTAAAAAAAAACCTAAAAATATATCTGCGAACGTGTTTCACGATATGTGCCAAGTTAGCGTCAAATGCTATGGAAAGTCAGCCATATTTATTTACTTTTTTTTGTTTTCTACTGAAGAACGGTATACGATAAAATTAAGCTGTGACCAAGATATTTGATTCGTATAACGCGTTCTTCGCAGTATGTATAGATGGTATATATACTTAACCAATTATTATCGATGAAATATGATTACTATCATTAATTCATTAGGTATTAACATGCAATATGATTTACCAAATACCGGCAGGCGATTGCAAATTTAGATATTTGTTTTAGTGGGTTATTCCCACCTGTTATTATCAAACCGCGATTAGAATGGGATTCCAAAGTACTGTTGACAGAACAGTGAATAACTCAATCTAGGATACATTCATAGTTATATTCATAGTAGTGCATACACTTACAGATAATAGATTAATTAATCACTCACTACATCTATAAACGACTCTTCTCTTGGTAAATGTTGTGTCAACAGTACTTTGAAATCCCCTTCTGATTGCGGTTTGATAATACCACACATCTGACACCAGGGTCGCGTTTTATAAAGTTACAATTTACAATTTCGCTGTTTGCCTCTCTAACGCACGCACATACTTATTGGCTAGAAAGAGAGGCAAACAGCGAAATTGTAAATTGTAACTTTATAAAACGCGACCCTGTGGTAACAACTGGGATATTTTTCCACCTGTTACCAGTGGGAATAAAAACGCCTGGGATTTCTTTTTCCCAGTAGTTACCACTAAATATTGTAGTGGTAACAGGTGCGAAAAAAACCCAGTTGTATCAGATTGGTGGTAACAGGGGAGTGACCCGTTTTAGTCTGTGAAGGTGAGCAATTTTTCATGAAACAAATTCTAGTTTTTATTATAATTATATGTGACCGTCCATAAGAAAAGGTACCTTATGGCAGTTTCTAGTTACGGAGATATTGGCGATTTTGTAAAACCATTCAAAATTATCATTTTTTCTTTTTATATAAAATAGTAAAATATACAAACAGGAGTATATGTGTACCTTGGAGTCAGCTGCGTACGTTACTTCTTTCTTTACTAAATTTAAGTTCAAAGTTTAGTAGAAAAGGTCCCTTGTGGGAATAGCATACAAAAATGACATCAAAGCTCAACATATATACAGGGTGTAAGTCTAATACGGGCGAAGCTCTTAACGGGTGTTAGTTTACGACATAATAAGTACATTCAAATAACTTTTAATTAAAATAAGAGCAACAAAATTTTCCATACAAAATAATTCGGCGCGCAATGTAAAGCAACATACGCGAGTTAAACACTCGTTGACAGCTAATTTCAAAAGCAGATGACATAACTGCCATATCAACAATAACAAATGTTCGTACCTACATTGCTGCTCCGATAATCTTAAAAAAATTCTGTGAGGTCATAATACATATAATTAATATTAATAATTATATATACATATAATTATTAATATTGTTTGCAATTTTTCATTTTTTATACTATAGCGGTTGTAAACAAGTATACGGCTGCCCTGATGGTACGCACTAATCAGTCACGGCAGCTTTCGTGAAATCCATGGTACTCATATCTGATATTATACCTAAACAAGTTTAAGCTAAAAAATATATCTGTACATAGGTATAATCACAAAAAGTGCTTTAGGTACCTGAGTACCTACGGTCGTTTTAAATTTTAATTTACGTGTAGGTAGGTACCTACCTACTACATTTCTCGACTGGCTTCAAAACGTCTCTCGACGGAGAGATCAGTCGAGAATAAATAGGTAATTAGTAAAGGATCCATAACACCTATTAATTGTTAACGATAGCACAAATGATAATATATGGTATGTATATGTCTGGTTTAATTTTTCGCATTTTTCATATTTGACCATGATTTTTGCCAAAAATCACCTAAAATGTCCTCACGTGATTTATGAATATTTTTTTAGTAATAACGGACTGTGAACAATACATATTGTGTTACCTATCTTTCGGGATCACTAGGCAGGTACATTATGTGAATTAATTAACGTTGACTTTAAGTGAAAATTACTCATTACTGATCAATATTTTTAGAAAAATTATAATAACATTTTTTGTTCGGATTGCAGTTTTGGTACAAGATTAGCAAAAAAATTTTGTTAATATGGTGCCTTATTATAATAATCAACATATTTTGTCTGTGATTGGCCATAAGGGCCCTTTTCCCAAATATATGGGAGTGAAATTGTGATTTTTACGTAACTTTAATCGTCTATAAACGAAAAAGTGTGTGTGTGTGAAGTGTGTGTAGAATAATATTAATACTTTTGTGATACTCTTGTGGACTGATTAAAATTAATTTAGAACATACTATAGCAAATTTGTTATTGTTCTAGGAAAGATTTAAGTGATAGTAATTATCACATTTAATTAAAATAAAGATATTTCGTTGACTATGTGACTTTTATTTCTATCCTAAAATGTAAGGTCAAATATGTTCTACTATATACAATGGTTCAAATTACAATATATAAAAGGCAAAACCGAAAAATTTATTTTTAAATTATTCCGTTCATATGAGCGTGTTGCTCTTTTCAAAGGGGTTTTTTTCATGATTTGTACGTCACATTTAAAAAACCATAACTGAGTTCCAAGGAAGAACCCCTTAAGATACGAAATCAATTATAACCCATGTAACTTCCAATGGGAAGACACTTAACACTAGGTTCAAACTTCATTTGACGATTTCTCAAAAGTGCATTTTTAGCATGTGTCAATTTAATGTTTTTTTATTTTTTAAGTATGAGACTTAGACACGTGTTTTTTTTTTGTATTAGATAGCTTATTTAATGTAGATTTAGGATCTGTGCTTAACTCAATACCTGCCATAAGGTACCTTTAGCCATGGACGGTCACATATTTCTCTTTGTGTTTTTAAGTTGTTACAATATTATATTTAGCAATTTTCTCATTAGGTCTACAAAAACTATCGGGTCCTGTTTATATTAAATGATTTTTAACAGTTTTTTGTATCTATGATTTGATTTCATTCCAATCGGTCTCATTCCTATTCAAGATCCAAGTTTGTAGTGGAACAAACTAAATTCTCCGTCTAGAAGAAATGTTTACGCATACATTTTGTATAAAAATTATTACCTACGTATGTACTTGTATTTTTGACATTCAAAGGGTTAAATTATGTTTACGAGTAAAAAAAAACAACTATTTGAACCAATAATATTTATTTAGAACTAGCTACGGCATGATGAAATAAGGCATCCTGTATGGCTCTTACACAGTTCAAGCTCATTTTATCATAAACGTTTAACAAGTTAAGACATAATAATTGGTTACGTAGGTACTCGAATTATACACATTTATTGGTGTAATATTTGAAGCAATTTGTGACAGAAAAGGATGCCAGGATATACAATTGAAAGGAACATGTCGTAATTAACCCTTATACCAAACGTAAATGCGAACGATGTAATGAAATATTGAGGCGTTTGGGCAAAAGATACATAATAAGGTAATAGTAGATTACATGCCAAGGCCGTTTAAGTGGGAAATGTCTCGGATGACGTGTCGCCGAGGCCGACAAACATGTGATCCGAGACTTGCCCATTTAACGGCCGAGGTGTGCACATTATTTTTCTGCTCAACGGAGCCGGCAGGCGGCAAGTTAGTTTAGCGCAGCGGCCGGCAAAGTGCTGTTTGCAGAAAAATTGTTTTTAGGTATTACTTGCGGAATACTGATGAGTAAAGTAATGTAAAGTATAGAATAAGGTGTAATATAAGGTTTAATGGTTCAATGCATCATGCTGGTGTGACCGTGCCGGTACCTTTCCAACACAGTACGTGGAAAATACCCAAATGGTAACTTTCGTCATTGCAAGATTGAGAATTTACTAGGAACGGCATATCTTTAATATAACCCAGGGCATTCCAAAGGGGTATTCAGAATATTTAGGGTATCAGATTCAGATGTCTATCATAAGACAAGTGTTCTGTATTTTTTGCACTAGTAATAACGAAATTAGGGACTGTTTACTAAAAAGTAGTAAGGAAACAGGTGAAAATAAAGAAAAAAGTATGCCCAAACACATCAACATAATGTTTAATACATCGTTAGTAAAAGCATTGATACAACTAAAACAATATGAGTCTGTATATTGGATTATATGAAGGGTTCAGTATGAGACCTTTAAGGACCACTTTAATTGACACTAGCGTTGTGAGGGTTTAAAGCCTTATTAGAAAAACTAAAAATAAACATAATACGATGATTTTTCATTATTTAATTTAACAAGACAATTTATTTTGAATCATATTTCTTTAACCATAGGGGTTTTGATGTATAGTTTATCGATAAGTAAAGTTATCTATTAACACACGAGTTAATTATCAGTAAGGAAATTAATACTTTTAAGAAATTAAAGATGTACAACAATATAAGGCTTAGAAACCTCACAACAACAAAATTCATCTAAAATGGCGCCAGCACCAAAATAAAATCACGAAAATGGACTTTAATGTAATGCATGTATTTTACGGTATATGTTGCAAACAAACATACTAGCAACCTAATGGTAAACAGAGTAGCCTATGGACGCTTCCCACTCGAGAAGGGTTACATACTAGTTACCATTAAAAAAGTAAAAGGGTTGTCGACATATAGATCTTGCCAATTCAATTAATACAAATGTACGATATTCTGTCCATATTAAAGCAGTTACATGGCTTGAAGGTACTCGTATAGTGACATTAACGAGAGCCCTGAAATCTGAATCACATACAAGTATACTACAGACTATAAAAAAGTAGAAGTCTCACTGTAGGCTAAAACCCTCGCTTATTGTACAACGCTGACGGGCCAATCGTGTTAATTTGAGCCTTTTATGTGGGCATGTTTGTGTCCGCGAGGGTTGGCACCGACCGCGTTCTTGAGACCTTGTCTTAGATTTTATCGTGTCAACATATGACATTAAATTCAGAGCTTTCGTTAATTTACACAAGTAAAACATCAAAGGTATTGAATCAACCTAGTACAGTTATATGAGGTATTAGCAATTGGTCTCTTGGTACTGAACCCTGGGAGAGTTGGCGCTTAGCGGCGGGTGACAGGCTGCCAATCGTCGCCATCGGGATCGCGGGCTGTAACAAAACATAAGTTGAAATGATGAACACGTTCGACGCCGGTGACACAGCGTCTGTGTTCAAAAAATCCTCCTGTGCCAGTGGCTTAGTAGTTTTTGACACAAGTGTTGTATCGCCGGCATAGGAGTACAATCATTTCGGTCACACATGTGTGTCACTGGCGTAGGAGTTCTAATAAGTAAATTTTGTTATAGTATAGTATTAACACTCAAAGAAACAGCGGCCCTACCGCGAAAAAAATCATAAATTTCGAGGATTTGTCTCTCTCACTCTAATGACGTCTTTGTTTGAGTGACAGAGAAAAATCCTCGAAATTTACGAATTTCGATTTTCGCGGTAGAAGCCCAGTACCTGGGGCG
>JALPQI010015263.1:0-26814 GCA_025490895.1 Thaumatotibia leucotreta
AAGCAACTTATTACTGCAAATGAATAAAAGGATACCAAAAATCTAGTCGCAATGCCTTAGTGGTGTGACTTGACATAATACTGTGATTCACAACTAATACAGGGTGAAACATGAGTCGTGAACAGTAATACGTTTTTCTAACTCTATAAAGTTATAAAAACGTATTACTGTTCACGACTCGTGTTTCATCCTATATGTAGGTGTACATTATGTTTATGCTCTGGTAACAATCAATCGGCTCTGAGAGTCAGCTTCACGAGTACATTTGTGCTCGAACATACCATTCCCTACACAATTAACTAACCGTATGTAGCCCTTATTACAAGGGCATAAGGTGTCTAATGACTGTTCCTGTAAGTACTCGAACATCGAACGAGGAATGCAGTGTCTTGTAATTCAACATCAAAGCGCACTTTACTCGACATGTAGTCTCGTTTGGTACAGATGTCAGGAGATTATATCTCTCTTTTGTTGTCCGGACTAAGAGCTGGTGTCAATCAACTTAAAAAAAAGAGATACTCGTAATTCGTTGTTTTGTTTGTCTCGTCTTTATGAAAGCGACATCTGTGCCCTCGAAGCGAAACTGCTTGAATTCTAATTTTATTTCGTGATTATAAACCCGTTTTAAATTTCACCCCGCACTATTTCTATTTCTACCTCTTCTATCTAGTGATTCCAACAAACTTTACATTAAATTTAAAGTAATGTATTTTCTTTCAAGCGCATTTTTATTTATAAGTAGTAAATTGCTTTAGTGTGAAGGGAATCGGTAGATCTGGCAATAAAGAAAATGTCTCACGGGAACCGTCCAATTTCCACAATTAAATACAGTTATTTGGTTTGCTTAAGATGTACTTGAGTTAGCTGAGTTACACTCGTAAGTTTATACTCGTAACTGTTGGTAGACTGCGTAGAAAAAATACTACTTACTAAATTCATTGGTTTTTAGGGTATGCCAATATACTACAATCGAAGGAGGGACTGCTTAAAAGAAAAGCAGATATATCGCAACTTCATAAAGTAGTTAGAATAATAAAATAAACAAATATCTTGGGACATCTTACACAAATCTACTTAGTCCCACGGTAACCTCAATTAAGGCTTGTGATGTGGGTACCAAGCGACGATATATAGATAGATACATATAGATACTTAAATACATAGACAGCCACACCAAGGAACAAAATTTGAATATTTGTGATAAATAAATACAGGGTATTATTTACCCTCGCCGGGATTCGAATCCGGAACCTCCAGTTTTGTAGGCAGGGTCACTACCTACTATGCTACGGAGGACGGCATTAGTTAGAAAAAACACTATTAAGAAACAGTGAGTTAGTGTTTTTCGTCGAGAAAACATTACTTTTTTTTGTGTACAGACCTAAGCAAACAAACACCAAATGCAAAGTAAATAAAAATACAAAGTAGAGATGGTTTTAATTCCAAACATTGTTAAAACAATACAGAGGTAGTAACAGGGACGCTACCCATAACAGCTATTTCCTTACGGCAAAGGAAATTGTAACGAAGATCAAAATAGGCTCCAACAACGAAGGTTGTTTGCTAAGTTCCGAGTAGTGGGCAAAGACCGCTCCATCAAAAAATAAATAACACTTAATGCCGGGGTAATTTCCGTTTATGCCGCACGAGGCCTCGTCCAGGGAACTTATTCTCTTCACTTCGAGATAATCAAACTCGATTGAATTGTTTTTATTAAATCAATTTTGCACAAAATAGTACATTTCGATACAAGCACAAAAAAAAATTTTTCGACGAGGGTGAAAGTTGGAGCCCGAGTGAAACGAGGGCGACAATCACCCTAGTTAAAAAGAAGTTTTTACACGTGTTTTTACGACTTTTTTCATAACAAGTGCCTTAAAAAGAGATATTTACGCACGCGAAGCGTGCTCAAAGGTTACTTTTCCGCACTAGTTAGGAAAAAATACTAGCCGTGTGGTAACGGCAGTAATAAATTAAGAATACATTTGTCCCTCAATTACTCCTGCGGGTGTTGATGGTAAAATATTGATGGTGGACAGCAGCGTCATCATAATGGACACTGCGATTGCAAATCCGCTTGTCCAGTGTGTCGATTATGAGCATTTACCTCCTAATGCGTCGATATGCATTGTTCAATTAGTTCATGTCCATGACCATAGACCGCACAGAGGTCACGGTAGTAGCTAAAATTCGAATAAATTGAGGATCTACTTTGACTGCTTTTTTTAGCAAGGAGAGTAGTTTATACTACGTTGTTTTAGAAAACATAAAATATTTGGCATGTGTGGGAATAAACATCTTTGGTATAAGCTTTCAAAGTTAATATACTGCATGACGCTCCAACGCGTTATCTAAAAGTGCAATATTTACTCGTCGTTTTAAAATTGATTATGTACATGACTGTTTTAGTGTAAGCTATAATTATTTAAATGAAGGTACACAAGGGTATTTTCTATCGTTTTTAATAACATTTTATTATTTTCCCTGTCGCTTTTTTAATATAATATTTATTTTACGCGAGCCATCAAAACAATCAATGACGATTTCGATTTGAGAAATATATCGAAGCTTTTAGTTTAGAAACCCTTCGAGTCCCTTAATGATTCATATGTCGTTTTGTAGCCTAGAAAGTGCTTTATCGTGAGCAAGTGATAATTCTACCGAAGATCGCCGAAGGTCTTGGCGGTAGCCTTTTTACGAAACTGAAATTTAAGGACAAATAAGCGTACTTAATGATTTTTAAGAGCGAGGAGGGGGGAAATCAATTGCTCGTTCTCACGTAACTTGTTTTTAGGGTTCCGTAGTAAACTAGGAACCCTTATGGTTTCGCCATGTTCGTCTGTCCGTCTTCGGCACCATAGCTCAATGGCCGTTAGTATTATAGTGTGGGGTATCGTTGAATAGGTCTTTCAAAAAGAATAAGGGTCCCAAAAGTAAGTTTTTTTACCCACAAAAGTTCAAGAATAACAAGTAACACTGATTTGCTCATTAAATTTTTGCTGACATCCGATCTATACATAACTGGTTTACGAAATTTACCGCACAAAAAGTAGGAATCTTTATTTAAAGCTTGTATTTCGCTTATTACAGATCAAATACAATCTTAATATAACATTACGTACTGTTTTTTAGACTTTTATTGCGACTTTTGAATTTTAAGCACTGTTCTTTGAACGCCTGACCACTGTGGACCGTGTCAAAATGACATTTTTGTAAATAAAGAAAAGAAAACATATAATATTATAACTCTGCATCAACACTACGATAACTTTACTGATTTACAAATATGGATAGAAAAATAATGAAAGTAATTCGTCCGCAGAAACGATAAATATTCCCAATAGACTAGAATGCACTATACATACCTACAGTATAGAACATAACATAAACGAATGCTAATTTCAGTCCAAAGAAAACGAAATAAATAACCGTTTTCTACGAACTTCAACGTTATTTAACTTTTTAGGAAAAAAACTGTCCCCATGACCCAACTATTAGTTTCCAAAAGTGAATTAAACTCGCGCGGTTTGTTTGATTGCTTTTTGGTGAAAGTAAGCCCAATTCACTCCAGAATTTTTTGCTCTTTCAATATATAAATGGAAAGAATATATATAAATATTATGCAGGGTGTCATTTGGAGCAAGAGCGAACTGGGTACTAGGGCCGTCCTTAGTACCCAGTTCGCTCTTGCTCCACGACAACAATCGGTTCAACCAAGAAACAGCGAAAAGTTAATTGGGCCTTAATTAATAATTAAGTATCAATTAAGTCATACTTAGGAGTTTTTTTTCGCGATTTCTTGCTTGTCACCATAATGAAAGTTGCTCAGCGTGACCATCTCTATATTACAAAATTCAACCGTGACTTCCCTTCAATAAAATCTTTCATGCTTTCTACATTATAACCAAGTATTAAGATTTTTAGATCAAGTAAATTGCGTCTCTAAATCGTAACCAAACACCAATTTTGTAATTTCGTGCAAAAGTAAATTATTTCAATTACATTTATCATATCAAGTATCTTAAAAAGCCATTACTATTTGCCACGATAAAAATTGTAATAATCCCTGAATTCTTCATAAAAAACATATTATCCTTTTTAATGAGTAATGACTATTGGCACATAATTATGTAAATAAATACCATTGCCTTAAAATTCATAAAAACTCTGTTTTGATGTTAATTTTATAAACTAAGCGATATTAAGATATTATAATAAAAACGGCGATGAAGCTTAAATTCCTAAAGATATCGATCTTAATTGTCGTAAAGAACGTGACTGCAATCAAGATTTTTTAATGTCCCTCTAATTGGGTGTCCCTAAAAGTGAAAATGTCCCTACACACCCTGTTCTCGAGGCAAATGCTCGCTATGCATTGTGGGCT
Source organism: Thaumatotibia leucotreta (assembly GCA_025490895.1). Taxonomy (NCBI): domain Eukaryota; kingdom Metazoa; phylum Arthropoda; class Insecta; order Lepidoptera; family Tortricidae; genus Thaumatotibia; species Thaumatotibia leucotreta. Next base: position 4,385 of record JALPQI010015263.1, read on the forward strand.
ATCACAATAACACCACAGCGTTAGTGAAAATAAATTACCAGGATATTTTCTCATTGTGCTCCGCTCTGTCGGCCGAATCATTTTCGCCATCTTAACAAAAACACCTCAATATAGAATACAGTATTGTATTCGATCTTATTTCTGTAATCAATACGTGGCCTAATGGCTAAGTGGTTTACACGACGTGAGACGAAGGTATTATATTATTCTGAAGGTAGTATCAGTAAAATAGACATTAGATATGTCACGTCTTTTTTTGTTCTAGGTTTATTGGCAAAAAATAAGGACTTTTTTGTGATAATTTAATAATTAGGGGAATATCGTTGAGTTGAAAATAATGCATTTTTAAATAGTAGAACGAGGAATAAGTTATCGAGCCAAACCAATGTGGTTTTACGATACTTTCATAAAAAAATTGTCAGCCTCCGTAGCCTAGTTGGTAGTGACCCTGCCTACGAAGCTGGAGGTTCCGGGTTCGAATCCCGGCGAGGGCATTATTTGTGTATTTATTTATCACAAATATTTGTTCCTTGGTCATGGCTGTCTATGAATTTAAGTATCTATATTATGTATCTATCTATTATATATATCGTCACCTGGTACCCACATCACAAGCCTTAATTGACGTGGGACTAGGTCGATTTGTGTAAAGATGTCCAAAAATTAAAAAAAATATTTAAAATAAAAAATAATAATAAAATAGAAGCTGGAGTGGCCGAGTGGTTTAGGCTTCAGCCGCGAAAGCTGAGGAAGTGGGTTAAAATCCCACCTCTGGCGTTGATACAGTTTCAGTTACCTACTTTGCGTACACCTACCTCGTCGCGTCCAAGTACAAGCAGGTCAATTTAGCTCCAAAAAAAACGAAAAAAAAAGCATTATTTTATACTCATGCACTTTATTCAAAACACAATCGTGGTCTTATCACCAATTAAAAAATTAAACCTTAAGAATATAGGACATAATTTTAAGAAATTACCTGCGGATATTTTATAAAATAAAAAAAATAAAATCTAGTGGCAACTTCATTGATTTTTATGTATTAATCAGCGTGATTATGTTTAAGAATAATTGTATCGTTTGTGCCCGAATAAACATTAAAACAAACATTAAAACACTGTGTTTCACGATTAATGTTCGATAACTGGCATGATCAGTCAGCCATATTTGTTTATGTTTTTCGTTTTCTACGGGCTGCCTTTAGGTATTAGTTTTCTCACCTAACCGCAGGCACTTCCAGTATGTCCCACTCGACGGACATGTAGAACTCGGACAGGTCCACTCCCACCGACACCACGTTGCTGCCCGCCTGCTCATCCATGTGCCTCAGGTCCACCTGCCACCACACAAACATGTCACAACTTGTCCAGCCATGTTCACGGATGTTGTGTCTGATTCTTAAGGCCGCGCCTCAATCGTATGGAGTCGATTCCGCAGTGCGCTCGCGTAAGCTCCGCGTTCGCGGCTTCAAGCCACCATTCGCACACGAGTGGGGAGCGGCCCTTAGGCCTTCTACATAATCGGGTCCAACCGTCAACCATCGTGTCCTTGATTGGGTTGATATCAAAACAGAACGCGGTTGACCCAACCGATATTCGGTTAATGCCAACGGCCTTGATCGCGAGCGCATACAAACTGATAAATTGAGTACCAACCGATCGTGTTGAACGAATGCTAAAAATGGTTGATCACGATGGTTGGCTGTTGGATCCAATCGTGTTCGTCCTATCTACTGGTTCTAGTAAGTCGGAATATTTAGCCAATTGGTATTTAAGTCAGGAATGCAATTATTTTTAAGTGCATTTCTGATACAATGATTTCGATAAGCTAATACTGAATGTTAGAGAAAATAGATACGAATATTCTAATTAATTTTACTATTCTTTGTTTATGAAACATTGAAAGCTTTATTTTAATAAATTTAATACAACACGCATAGAGCAGAAATATGTTTTCAAATAAAAATATGTCACGATACACGTATGTAACTATTTAGTAGGATAGGTAGGTATGATTTATTGTGCGGCTAAACAATATTTTTGCTCTGACGGCTGTTGTTAATTTTAATTGTTATTATTACTATTCTAGTTTATATGATCATCAACACGTCCTATTTAGTTTCAGTTTATTTATCCGATACATGCACCCTGTCACACAATGTGTACAATCTAAAACCTAAATACATTTTACAAATGTTCCGGTACCGGAATGCTGTATGTACACTGGGTTCCAAGTGCAGCTAAGCAGCTAGCACGAGCAACTAACATAATATATTTTAGTGTAAACGTATCCAAGGTGACCTTCAAGAAAATCTCTAACCACATACCACAGAGTGTGCCAAGTGGGATGTACCTGTCTCAACAAAATTAAAAAACGAGGATAAAAAGTTGTAATATTCACTCAATACATCATCAACCATAAACACAGAGGAGCCAATGTCAAAAACATCAATATTCCGAATCATGCGAAGTAGTGACAACGCGTAAAACACAGAGAACACCGAAAAAACATTAGGTTTAGTTTGGAGACGCCGTGTGAGTTAAAGGATGGAGTCGGCCTCTACTCGTCGGTAGGAAGTTACCGTCGCGTACTCGACAACGTTTAATTACATGGCAATGCACAAATGCGATCACAAATCTGTAAAGGACATCGGGAGCGCCGGCTCCGTCGCGTGTGTGTGTCGCGCGGGCGGCGCCGGTCGGCGTCGGCGTCGGCGGCGGCGGCGCCGCGCTCTGCGCCGCGTGCCACCACTCACATGTCGATAGTACCACCGTGCAGCGAGCAGCGAGCGTCACAACTATTACTCAAACACGAGTGTTGGCACCAGGCGCAAGGTTCATCAAGTGGAGCATGCAACGGACGTCGCCACGGCTCAAGCGAGTCGGCGCGCCGACCTCGCTTCAACCGTCGCGCCGTTCCCACTAGGAGTCTTAACATCTAGCTTAGATATTGTGCACTATGGACTGTGTCTGGATCGAGTAGGATTACTTGTTTCGGAATGATCGGGTATCATGCAATGGACGACGGGCGACACCGAATTTTTACAGCCACTACGATGTCGCTAATAGGGAAAGGTATAAAATATGCAACGTGATGACTGTTTTATGCTCGGAAGTGTAAGAACGTTTAGTGTGAACGTCACATCTGATTTAATCACGTGCTGTGCTTTTGACCTGTTCGCGTGTAGGTATCGTGTGAAGCTGTGTCGGAGCCGTGTCCGCGGTCCGGGCGGGCGGCCGCCGTGATCGGGAATGCAAGTGGAGTGAAGCCGAAACATGCGGTGAGTCGAGTGTACATCGAGTGGGGAGCATGCAGCAAGCGTCGTCGGACGTGTGGCAGTGTGTGTGTGTGTGGCGCGAGCGGAGCCAGCTAGGGAGGGACCCGGCGCGTCCTGCGGCGCAACGAGCCCTGCCGGGCTGATGTTCACGCCTGTCTGGAGGCTCGCGGAGCGGCAGGACGCAGCCAGGACGGGATGTGTCGGACAGGAGCGGATCGAGTGAAGTTTGCATCCCATATCACCTGGCAGTCAGAATTTTATACCTTTCCGTGTCGAGCGAGGAAGGCCGATCGATCTAGTGGAACCGGCCGAGGATTATCTGGAGCATTCGTGGTCACGCACGTTGACATACCGCTACTCCACATACTTTAAAACATTACATCACCATCGCAATAGAAAAATAAACTTGCAACATGTCAGAGCTAAAGGAGCGAGCGGGCGGGGAGCGGGCGGTATAGACGCGCGCTCTACGCCTCTACGCTAGCGCCGTCTTACAGTCAATATGTAAAAGTGAGTAAAACATACCACATGGACAGAAAAGTAATGATAATTACACGACGAATTACGTTCGAGCCAACAAGCTATTGCATGGACACCGGCCGGCGGGGCCCTACGCTACGGCCCGCGCTCGCCCAAGCAACCTACAGCGGGCGTCACCTTGAAGCCGTCATACGTCCAGCTGCCTAACTTAAGCACACAGGTTTGCACGTCGTAAGGAAAGAACTCGACGTCGATCGAGCAGGAGGACTTATAGACGGCGGGCGGCTGCCACACCACCATGCCGTTGTAGTACACCGTGGCCTTGGTCATCAGCGTCACCTCGTAGTTCCCGTCGGCGCTGCGGACAAACAGAGCGGTCAGCGAGAGCGGTGCAGGCTCCGCGCAATTACCTTGAATCCGTCGTACGTCCAGCTACCGAACTTAAGAACGCACGTTTGCTCGTCGAACGGAAAATATTCCACGTCTATTTCACAGGAAGACTTGTAAATGGCGGGCGGTTTCCATTCGACCAGCCCCTGGTGGTAGATGGTCGCCTTGGTCGCCAACGTAACCTCGAAGTTGCCGTCAGCACTGCAATGTTAACGCACATTTACAAGCCGCTCGCGGCTCCTAACTTCGCCTCTGGGTGTCGTGTCGGCAACCGCTACTGCGTATGTGTGTCGCGTCGGCAACAGTGTCTGTCTTCGATCAAACCATGTCATAGCGGTGCCTCTATAAACTACTTCAATAAAATTAACGTGTGAGTAAGTACGAGTAAGCATTTAGTGAGGCAATATTGACTGTCTGAACTATGAAGTAACAATTGATGACGAGTCGTGTCATGTGTAAACAGGTGTACCGGTTCGAGTTGTACGAAGTGTAAGGTTACGTTTTTTAGAATGGAAATAACTGCAATTCATTTTGTAAAGACGATTCCCCATTAAAAAGTAAATTTCTATTCGCAGCGATTTCATTGTCATTTCTGTACCGTTTAATTAGACGTTTACATTTCTTTTTGAATTTAAATTCAGCCCCTCAATTGTGTACAGCGTCAGATCGTGGAGTGCGCTCCATTGTGCCGGCGATCATTATTCCGACGCCAACTTTATCGCGAACGCTTAGAACTTTCAATGCGGTGATAAATAAAATTGAAGGCACGCGAATTTGGCACGACTAGGTAAAGAATAAGACAACATTTTCGGCGAACGTCACCCGCGTTTCCGATGCATCTGTCGCATAAGATATTAATGCCGCCGCGAATTTCTCCGCTTCGTTTTACACGGCGTGCGTTCCGTCCTATCAATTATTCTCAGGAAACAGAAGATAGTCAAGATACACAACACAACATAAGGCACACTTACATGCAACATTGAAGTAATAGGTATCGCTTTAAGAATTTATTTATCGATGATTTTTATTTAACGTACAATGAAAAATCAAGCCACGTAACTACGCATAAATGTGAAAATGAAAGAAATGGAATGAAAATGGGAATGAGGGTTAGAAAATAGCTATTTGGAAGAATCGGCCGGTTAGTAGTGCCTCAGAATGAGGGAAGAAGTGTGAAAGAGGCAAAAAGGTGTGCTTTAGTCGAGAGGCAAGCACAGGTTGCAGGGGGCGTATCCAGACTTTACAACTATGACTATTGCCAATGTCTGGGCGTCTCGCTCGCACTAGTACGTTAGTGAAATCGGGACGACCTAAGGTTTTATCCTGTTGGTACACTCTTTTTAAATCTGAATACGCCCGCAGGTCGGGATCGGAAATGAGTAATGTCTGCTGTCCGGACCATTTATCAACGTCCGAAGCTTCAAGGTATAGAACAAAATTAATGCGAACGGTATAATTCAACTGTGACACTTCGATAGAAACTTTCGTACATAAAATGCTAGAGATACAACTTTTTCTTAAGTGAAATATATCACCGGCGTTTAGACTTTTACATTATTACGGTTCCTGAGTTACTGACTAAGTTATTCAATTTATTGAGATATTTACCTATTCGTCCAAAAGTTTATTTAGTCTTTTTCACGGAAAAGATGGTCCACGGCAGTAATTGTACAGTTAATCACATTACTCAAATCACTTTGTATGTCTGTGAATAATTTCGTGAGTCCAATTTTCACTCTTCCAAATATCATTGAAAACCCTTCCGTAAAATCTGGGTCACATATCACCTAAAAAAATAATAAAAAGTAATTTAATACGAGTTTTCTTATAATCTCTTGATAAGGTTTTTTGTATAATACCTATTAGATTTAAACCCACACCATAAGACTTGAATTGCGAGAAAAATCTACATTGAAATTGTTTAATCAAACACTTTAAAATCACGTAATTTTAGGTTATTATACTCGTTACAAAGAGTCTAGGTGTCAATTTTCATTATCAAGCACTTACAATACTAAAAGTGTCTAAATCGACTAATAGAAAAGCAATGCAATAGGTACGTACGTTCGCAAATTGTAGAATAAGGAAAAGAAAAGCTAACGAGTAAGTAACAGATTTCATATCGACAATCGATATCACGAGTGCTTCGCGTAAATGGGTGAGCACGACTACGCTACTGCGTTCCCAATGTGCTTTTGTTTGCTCGGTAAATATTTAACAGTGGAACAGACATCGCTGTAATTACAACGCGAGTAGGGAATTTAATACATGCCGCCAACCGCTTCAAAGTTCTAAGCGGCCTCTTAATTCTGTAGGGCCAACACAATTCTATCATTAAGCGAAATACTACTGATGTCTAAATTCTGTTGAAACGTTTGAAATTTTGGATTGTTTTTGATAGATTAAATATACGTCACAAAAGCCTTTATAACGATATTGACTGACAATACCTTTGTTTTTTTTTAGAATCTACGTTTTCGGACTAAAACTCTTATGTATAAATAACTAGAACAGATTCTACACGCATTTTTAGTTACTAGGTACTAGCGATGTGTTTCGGAGAGCCTAATAAGTATTACCCATGTTCAGTAAACCAATTTGATTTAATCTCTTTGGATTAATTATTAGGTAAATAAGTCAGTGCAATAAGTAATTTATTAATTAGAACATGGTTCAACGGGTTGTTGCCATGTTGTCAATGTTACTGAGCAGTTCATTTCAAAATGGGGTCCTAGGCTAACCAAAATAAGTCCCGCGTCATTCCATGTCCTACCGCCCAGACAATAACATTTACCAGTGAATTTTGAATGAATAGTGTACGAAATAGAATAGAATTTATTTTGTTTCAGCGGATTTTGAATAGGCCTCACGGCGGCTAGAGGATAAAACTATATGACGTTAACTTTACTATGCTCTATGTAAATTCATTATTATAAATTATATGCTCAAGGCTTCAAGGCGGTACGCAATATCCACCGCCGAAATGAAGCTTTTTATAGTACTTATTTGCTTGTCTATTTTATTTTAGGACCGGTCGTGGATTCTAGTTCTAGCCCTAGCCTTTGTATGTTTGTCCTAAATGGTGTTGTACCTATTGCGTCATTATTTGGAAGGGTAATGTAACGGGTGTGTTGGGTGGTGTCGGTGTAAAATCAACATCATATAAATAAAACTAATGTTATCAAACTAAGTAGTACAATGACATATAAAGTAGGTACACAAAAATTAATTCACTTTGGTATTAGTTAAGTATGATATTTATATTCCGTTGGTGAAGCAGCGATGCATAGAAGTAAGAACGTTTTTAAGAGATGCTATCAAATTCAATAATAAAGTCAGTTAAGGGTTGTTATTTATAAAACTACTTATATCTAAAGAATTCTTACGCACAATAGATTCAAAGATACAATACGTTATTGCTATGTCTATGAAGTTTTTGCAATGATTAAAAGCGCTCTAATACTGAGTTTCAAAAATGTTTGGAGTAGGGTTTGGATTATTAGAAAACCTTTTTTTACACGCTGATATTGAGAAACTAGTTTCATAAACTGTTCTTGAGCGCCTCGGTCAGTTAATTTTAGAAATAAAAGAATAATGGGTTAAATCTATGGTCAAATATTTTGTGCGAAGTAATTATCTAGTCGTATCATATCCTAAGCTTTTTATAGTTAGTATTTTAGCGAAGTTTCACGAGTAAGTCATGATTTTATTGAAAATCGCACCACATGGTCGTACAAACTCGTACATAATATGTAGGTACATAGGAACACCAAGAGCGTTCCCGTAGCACTTATCGTAAGTTATCCCGCTTTTATATGGCACTCATGTCAGATAAACGTATACCTCGAAGGTGCGCGTATGCCCCGAATTACGAAAATTTCGGTGGCAGGGTCGGGAGCTTTTTCTCGAATATTCCACGTGTCGCGTCGATAGGTTCTATGCAAATTTGTATTTACGCTTTTAACGGGATTTGCTTGAGAAGTGAGGTTAATGCGGTAATATTTATTTTAACACGCTTGTTTTTTTGGTGGTAAGAAGTGGCGGTCCCCGTACATAAGACATGCATGACAATCGCGTCACTCGTCCGCTTACTCAAATATTCAGCCTCCAAATAGGACGTCCCCGTGCCTCCGCAGTAATGTGTTATTTCATGCTTTTTGTTAAATTAAACGAACTCCCAATGTCAGCCATTAAAACTTAAAACACAGCCTACAAAAAGGCTTTTCCTATGCCTTATAATGTTTTTGTGTAACCGAATAACCGAAAGCATATTAAGCACATAATCTTTGCGGATCAGCACGGCTTCAGAATGTTTCCTGTCAGATCAACTTTCACGTCCTGAACAATGTTTACCGCTTACCGTAATACGTGTTAGGTGCGTAAAAATACTCTTAAAAAAACGTTTTTGTGACAACGCAAGTGTGATAATACCCCAACTTATTTTGGAGTAATTATGACTTTTCGAGTGTAAAATTATTGTGCGCTTAACGAGCGTTCAATACTTGAAAATGAGTTAACATCCTTTTAAAACTAATTAAAATTAAGTTACGCGATAACACGAGCAATGACACAATTAATTAAATGTTGAAGTTTTCGTTAATTGGTTTTCGCGACTTTAAGAAGTCGTTCGCGATAATGGGATAGAATCAAGTTGAAATGGCTTGATGGGATCAATTTGAAGTTGACAGTTATGATTGTAACAGTAATTTTACCTGGATAAAAAGTTTTATCCGATTACGTGAAGCGACTTTGATTTATTTTCTACTGGATTTTGTACTTAATTAAAGAAAAGTAGACTTACAACAGTTTTGATCTACACTCCACAAATTGGAACCCTAGGAGCCATGTCAAAATGCCAAGTAATAGAAGCTTTACAGTAAATATAGGTCTGGGGCCTATTTCTCGAAAGCTTGTAACTTGTAATACAAGCGGAAGTCCTTATCTTATTAAAGATGTTGAAAAGAGACTTCCACTTGTATTACAAGTTACAAGCTTTTCAGAGACGAGCCTCTGGTGTAACGAATCCAAACAATTTATAAAATCCTGCAAAGTATCGCAAGTAACGATATTTGAAAAGTATTTGAAGTAAAAAGTGGTAGACCAATTTCTTGGATCACTGGATTTCGGATATTACTTTGTTGACAATATTACGACGAAATTATGGTACATTGAGATTCCTCGTAACTTTAAAGTTGCTAAAGTTTTTCCAAGAATGGTATTTCACTGGATATCTTGTTTTTATGAGTGAATCAATACTTTATCCATCGTTTATTGGATTGATTATTATTAGCATGGAAATAATAGAACATGTTAGGAAATAATTAACATATGATTAAATAACTTGATTTGTTTTTTTGTAATACTTACTGCCCTTAGAGCTTCGAACAAATAAAACATGGAAGCCGCACGCCATACTAAATTGCCTTTCAAAAACGGTCCTGAATTTTAGTTGACAAGTGTCACCCCCTGTTCAATGCATCACGGCAATCAATTTGAATGTCAACCTATAAAAACTTAAACCGCCATTTAAAAATAGTTGTCATTGGTCCATCAAAGTTTTGATTGGCAATATTCAATAAACATTTGTCAAAGATGTTGCGTCGAAATATGCGCGGTGTCACAAAAAGCGCTATGTCCTGCCCATCTTGGCACAATTGAACAATAGGTTTTGAGGGCATTTTTGACCTGGCGTTAGACGTCCATGTTATATATGGTCGCAGCCTTAAGGTGCGTTTAAACCAAAAGAGCATTCGCTGTTCTAGCGCCCGTTCTACGAAATCAACCAATCACGTTTTATGTACCGATTGAATTTCGTAGAGTGGGAGGTTAGAACAGCGAATGCTCTTTTAGTTTAACCGCACCTTTAGAGTATTTCAATCAGTCAATGGCGCCTAGTTTATCAGAGATATATTTCAAGAATTTAACCCTGTCGGTTGGAATCGGGTAGCTGAGTGATTTTAGGCATTAGCTGCAAAACCTGCGCGCATGGAACCGAATTTCACCTTGAACTTGTTGGTGAAGTGTAGGTATTTTTCTTTTGTATAGAAATAATAATCTACATAACACTCTAAACAAAATGGTAAATAAAAATACAAATAGTCAATGAGTCAATAGTCAATAGGTACCCGTAGGTACTTAACGCTTCTGATGCAAAAGTGTCCACAATGGACGGCATTGTCGCGTTGGATAGCTATGGCCAACCTCTGCACCAGAAACGACTCGGAGCGAGGTTAAGTTTCATAGATAGAATACTTTATTGGAATATGCATAGCATTGTACCGAGGAGAAGTTTCATAAGTTGCGAAACTTCCGTAGCGAATGTTCTCGGGAATCTAAATTTAACAAATACCTAATCTAATCAAGCCAAGACCGTACTAGATACATGCCTTTTGTGTTAGATTTACCTCCTTGTTTACTTATTTGCGATATAAAATGATTATTTATCACATTTTTATAAGTTTTCATGGAAACATTCTCAGTGGGAACTTACTATTCAATTCTCATGAAATTTTATCGGAAACTTTTGAGTATGTTCCTACAATTTATAAAATGTTCTGCAACTTGTACAGTGCTAAATATGCATCGATGCTTCACCGTTCGTATTAAATATTACAAATTTAATAGACATTCAGGATTAGACCTCGCACATACTTGTTATATAGCACGATGTCGGGCCTCCAGATGTGGTCGGAAGGCACGTGCAACATATGTACCCCACCGTACTCCTTAGGTTCCCAGCGAAGCTTGTAGTCATACCACGACTGCTCCACCCACAGGTTTGTGGTCATTATCTGGTTCTTGAGGTTCTGGAACAAAAGAACAGAGAATTAGTGACGTTAGTCCCATGTTGACATTTGTGGAAATAAAATGGCAGTTGACTGTCTTCTGACATCACAAAACTATTGTTATCATTCGAAAAGTCAACAGATTCTTTATTTAAATAGTGAGGCTAAGTAAAATAAAATAGGCAAACTTTTGAAACGTCATACACAATATCAAGGTAATAAAAAAAACTTTCATTTCATGTATGGAAGCTCTTCGAGTATTTTCGTCTAATAGTCATCGTCTTATATTGGTGAGCTGGTGATGGAAGGTACGATTCCTTAACGATTAGGATTTGGGAGATAATTCTTGAAATATAACATAACTAGTTTATACATTTTCCAAAGCTGTTCAAGTATTTGTGTGTAGTAGTTATCGTCGCGTGTTGGTAAGGTAAGTTGATTAAGGAAGGTACAACTCTTTAATAGGAGTTGGGGGATGATTCTTTAAATATTATAGGCATGCAAACACAGTTACATAATCGGAGTGACAGTAAGTTACAAAGCTCTATCAAGTACATATATGTACCCACTCGTAAACGTATTTGACTTGGCACCGACTTCAAAGAGATCAATAGGGCACCGAGCAATACCATTTTATTTCATAATTATTTTTTACTTACTTTTATAATATTTTATTAGAATAAATTGTTTTGCTCTTGTGAAGACCTGAGAGGTATATTGAATTAATTATCTAGTAATTGCTTAGGCATTCAGTATAATATTTATTGCTTTCACAGGTAGTAAGTACATGATGATACATTTTATTTGTTCAGCTATGAAACCCTGTAGGGCACTGCAACACAATACATTACAATTAATAAACTAAGTTACTTACATTAAATAGTTTGGCTTACACACTTATGAAAATGTATTTGTTATGCATTTTATAAAACGTAACATATAATTCAACCTTATATCTATCTCTATATTAACTAAATACTGTAAAATACACTAATTATCTATAAACTCCTGCAATGAATAAAAACAGCACTAAATATTTCGAAAGTTTTGTATTAAACAGGGTGTTCGTCTGTTCATCTCTGATGTTCTATGGTTGCCTAATATGGACGAATCTATAAAGTGACCCTATTTAGTTTTCTACCTGTGAAAGGCGAAAGGTGGTTGGCGGTGGTAAAATTGTCTGATACTTGACGTAGGTATATACTTACTGCCCCCACTAATTGAATTGGCCCTTCATGATACCAATTACCAAGGCGAGGTATTAATTTATTAGATCTATATTTAGTGGTAGAAAGATGTCTGGAACTTATGTTTCTTTACAGCAATCACGTTTAAAAATATTTAGAAATGTAAATTTCATTTCCGTGGTGGTATTTTATGTTAATGTCGTAATTCTTTCTTTAAAGTCATACCATTTTATGCAAGGCATTTTTTTCGTATCATATATAAAATACCTATGGCAGAAATGATCATCAATTCATCATAATATTGATAATTCCCATTCGGCCATTCTAAAGCAACGTTTTTACACATTGTGTACGTGTAAAGATACGAAAAATAAATAAAAAAGAACGGAAAAGAATAAAGTTACACTCCGCTAAAATTCTCACGTAAGATTTTTGGACAGTATACGTGCCCTGATTGCGGCCGTTCGTCTTTGTCTCCCGAGGAGATAAGCTGCCCCATTCTCTTATTTGCCGCCTGTGATTCGTTCAAAAAACCAGTGTATCCTAACCTCTGTACCTTACCATCGTCAACACCGTTAACTGACCAAGAGTGAACTTTAAACACATTGTAATAGGAGTCACGAATGATCAGTCAAAGTAGTTAGGGTTCGTTCAATGGTAAGAATAGGAAATTATGTACGTACTGGCTTTTCAGAGCCTTCATTACTTGATAAGCTATATGAATAGCGGTGATCCGAATGTCTCCGGGATAAATATGGATGTTTTGATACGGAAAAATGGAGGTTTTAAGTGCAAGCAATTTAGACGCTACGTTCATTCATTACGTTGCTGTCTAACCCCCTTATTCATAAACGTCTCCTAACGTGTCTGTTTGTCCCTTTTGAACATATCAATATGTAAGACCGAAAGGGACAAACAATACTTAGCGGCTTGTTAAGTTAGGAGACATTTATGAATAAGCGGGTCATAACATAAATTGCAATAACATAAACCGGGTCAAGTGAGTGAGAGAAACCCAAAACTGTAAAAATAACTAAAATTGGTTTAAGACAGTCTTTGAGAACTGTGTTTTTGATTTCATCAATAATCTGTTGCCTAAGATTATAAAGCCTAAAAGAAGAATAACAATAAGAATGTTTTTATTTGTTATATGACAGAGGTAAGACACTAAGGGCTGATTTTTCAATCCTCAGTTAAAAGTATCCGTCAGTTAAAAATATTACCATCCTTATCGCTGGTCATCAGTCAAAAAAGGATAGAGCTAACATTTATTTGACAGTTACTGTTATCTGGGGATTGAAAAATCAGTACTTAATAAACTAAAACAGAAGATACCTATTCCGCGAGATGTTTTCATTTAAGTAACGGAAAAGTAACATTTCCCGGTGATATATTCCGGACGCAAGACGCGGGCCGTAAAGTTGGTCTTTCCAACAAACGCTCACTGTCTTAGGGTGCGGCTCCACTGACGCGGAGCTGTGCGAAATTTGCCAGTTAAGTACATTCTTCAAATTCGAATTCGAAACACAGTGATTCACACATTATTCTTGTTTATTATTATAATCTTTTATTTATCTCTCTTTTTAAGTTAGGTTTTCTTATAAAAATGTCTATAAAAGTCAATTTTTTTAGGGTTCCGTAGCCAAAATGGCAAAAACGGAACCCTTATAGATTCGTCATGTCCGTCTGTCCGTCTGTCACAGCCGATTTACTCGGAAACTATAAATGCTACAGTAGTTAAATTTGGTAAGGATATTTGTGTTGTATGAACCGCTACAGGATTATGATACTAAATTGTAAAAAAAAACATTGGGGTGGGGGCCCTCCATACATTTAACTGAGGGATATAACATTTTTTTTAGTTGTATATAAGCGTGTGGGGTATTAATAGAAAGGTCTTTGAAAATGATATGAAGGTTCATAAATCTCATTTTTATTTAAGCAAATCGTTTTCGAGATATCAGCTCTCAAAGTCTGAAAAATGTGTCCCCCCCTCTATTTTTTAAACTACGCGATATAAAATAAAAAAAATATATATGTTATGCACATTAATAAACTCTATCAACGATTTTTAGTTTGATTAAATTATCTCTTATAGTTTTTGAGGTAGGTTGATTTAACTGTATTTTTTTAATAATAAATTGATAATGGTACGGAACCCTTCGCGCGCGAGTCCGACTCGCACTTGGCCGGTTTTTTATGTAATAAATTCTTTATTACATGTTATTTTAATAAGATTATACAGTTTTGAAAAAAAAAGTCCACCTGAGTTTCTTACTGGTTCTTCTCAGGAACGGTGTAGGCCTAGAACCAGTAGTAGATTTTTTTCTCTCTCTTGACAATGTCAGAAGATTCGAAAATGCTTATTATAAGCCTACTTGAATAAAGAATAGTTTGACTTTGACAGCTCCGCTCCGCCACGCGTCATTGGAGCCACACCCTTACTCGTACGGAACTTGATGGTTGAACAAACACACAATATGTTCAGTAAAATAATATATGTCAAAGGGTTTAGGGAACAAACTTTTGATTGGTCGAAGTTTATTATGTAAATGTTTTAGTATTAAAATGACTGAGTAAAAGTCTGAAAGTTAATATTTTAACATACTTAATTTTTGTTGGTATCTGTATTGCGCAGCTTTTTCATACATAAATCATGGAACTATTAAAAGCAAAGCAAATGAAACGAGAGCAAAGAAAAGCTGGAGGTGGGATATGTGAACCCACGTCCTCAGCTGAGACTGAGTTGAGGGTTGACATGGGTTAAAATCCCACCTCTGGCGTTGATAAATTCGGTTTTTTTTTTATGGTGTACGACATTTAGTATTTAAATGTACATGCATACTCGTAGTAGTATTATTATATAAAAATACAAGTCTTAAAATATTCTATAAAACAATTTGAGTTGATCCACAAAATAAAGAGAATAACCGGCCAAGAACATGTCGGGCCATACTCAGTGTAGGGTTTATTCAAAAACGGCTGGGCCGATTATGATCAAAATAGTTTTATTTTAAAGTATTATGTAAGCCCACTATTCATGATTTTTTTCATATTATTTGGACCTTCGGACCAAAAGTTAGACAATATTTTTTTTCTTTCGGATCACTTATCCGGAAATATGGCCTTTAGAAAATAACTTTCTTTCAATACCCTTATTCTTTTTAAGAGACCTATTCAATGATATCACACACTATAGGATTACAACAAATAAAAAAAATCATCCCCACTTCACCAGTTGGGGAGGTATCCCAAAAAAAAAAAACATTTTTTCTAGTTTTTATTATACCACTTTGTTGGCATGATTAATATGTATACCTGTACCAAATTATTTCTAGTATTAACGGCCACTGAGCTATGCTGCGGACAGACGGACAGACGGACAAGGCGAAACTATAAGGGTTCCTTGCTTACTACAGAACCCTAAAAGTTAAGGTATGTAGCATTTTGTTACACCAATGTGGTAGCACCATCACCGTATTCAATTATTTCAATTATGATGTACTTCGTTAGATAAACACGTTGGACATAAATTATGCAACCCCTTCAAGAGGGATAGCCAATAAATATCGGGGGTAGGTAGCTATGAAATTAACTGGGGTCACTATAACTGAACGGTAAAAGTATTCGAATGACCGATCGCAGCATAAAATATGAGTTAACCTATCATAAAATTGCACTTTATATTTATATACTCGTACATGTATGACCACTTCACTTGAACGTGAAATTCATATTTTCGTTTAACTAGGCACTATTAAAATAGTACATTGTGTATCAATCAAGGTAAGTACGGAATTACTAACGAGAGTGTTAAGGCTTTTAATGACTCGAGTTTGTATTCCGCTTACCGACCGTGATGCATACAATGTTTTTCATCACACTTGCCGACAAAAAAATAAGTTTTAAAACGGTTCACCCTGTTGTGGCATATTTTTTTTATGAATAATTCTATATGGCATAATGTATGTAGTCATAATGGGCTTTGTGCAGAAACTGTTGTGGCATACTCAAGTTTGGCATAGTTAGTTATGGCAGATTTCGAATTGTCCGAATATTATATGTGCATAATTTTGATGCTCCTATTAATAATGAGGCATAATCTGGATGTGCATAAAAAGTATCGGCATAGTTTGTTTTAGCATACACTTCTGAGCGGAGTACTTTCTAGGTTGTTAAAAAAAAAATAACCTCGAAGACTAAGGCGGGAGCAAAGCTCCCGCCTTAGTCTTCTAACCTAACCTGTCCGAGTCGGATCTGCCCCGGAAGGTTTTGTTCGCTCGCTTCGCTCGCTCACGCAGAAATTTTCGCCCTCACAACAAATTCTGCCTGACGAAAAATGCAAGGTAAGTTTTGAACATGTGGCTATATACCAAAAAAAAAAAATGCAAATCTAATTTCTGTCTTATAATACTCGGCTTAAATAATAATATGCCAAGATAGTTTCGGACAAAATAATGTTCGAAATATTGTTATTTATGCCAAGCGACGTTTCTGCCTCATTAAAATTATGCCAAAATAGATTATGCCAAGTCTGTTATGTCCAAAGCGTTTCGGACAAAATAAATTATGCCAGATAGAGGGAACCCTTTTAAAACAAAATATTATTAAATGACGTACTGACATTTCTATTACTCCCTAGGGAATTTCACTTTTCTATTACTCCCGCTACGCGCGCAAGCAATGGCGCGCTTAGACAGCAAGTGTGATGAAAAATACATTGTGCATCAAGGGAGGTAAGTACGTTATTAACAACGAGAGTGTTAGAAGCCCGACGCCGTAGGCGGAGGGCTTTTAATGACTCGAGTTAGTATTCCGCTTACCGACCGTGATGCATACTAGTACAAGTGCGCAAAACATGAAATTCGAAACGGGTGGCGATGTTTTAAAACACGACCAATACGACATTTTTTTGTCGTACGAGACACGTGCAAAAACGAAATTCGTAACTCGTGTCGATTTAAAACACTCCCTACGTATATCATGTTTTTCGCACTTGTGTCGTAATGTACTATTTTAGTACAGATGGTGTACCTACTAAGCGTTAGCGATTGGCAACTTGGCTAAGCATCCATGTATTGAAGCGAACGTATCGGACTACATTACATATCGAGCAAACGCTAACGTAAACGTTACTTGCCTACTCGTTACCACGAGTACTCTGTAGTTTTCCGACTTTATTATCACAGAATAGGGTCGAAAAGTGGTAGGTCAGATTTTTGAGTAACCGTACCTATTGCAGTTGCGTAGTATGGAGGCGGACTCAATTTATTTTTGTTTATTTACGTCCCGTGACATCACGAAACTTGATTATTTTGGATAACAAAAAAACTTTTCCTCTCGTTTTATTTGCTTTTCCTTAATATTTCCATGTTTTATGTTAATATGGGGTTCTTCAAGTGTTCTTACAAGTTCTTAATGGGTCGGCAATGCGCATGTGACACCTCTGGGGGCTTCAGGCGTCTATAGGCTACGGTGACCGCTTTCTGTCAGGCGGGCCGTATGCTTTGTTTATTACCAACGTGGTGTAAAAAAAAACTGCGCTATTGAAAGCTTACCAGGATGCTTAGCCAAGTTGCCAATCGCTAGTGCTTGCTAGCGCATCGTCGTTTTCCCTCTCTGTCACTCCTTCATATTAGTGCAACAAAGAGGGAAAACTACGATGCGCTAGCAGGCGCTAGCTATTGGCAACTTGGCTAAGCATCCAGCACACTGTTTGGTTATTGCATTGTGAAAACACTCTAAAAGTAGCTGAGATCTTATGGACACGCTGTTTGCGCAGGACCGTACTTTACTGCGATCAATGGGGGCCTATACTCAGTAGTGGACTCTTGAGAGTGATAAATATGTAGGTACTACTTACTGGCTACGCGAGGCAGGATACAATCCGTAACCTTACCATGAGCTATTGCGTTATTGGGTCAAAATTATTTTCGATGTCTTGTTTCATACCACTCTGTCAAGCTTTTAGTTGCTGTTTCAACTCAGTATATAAAAAAAATTCGTTATAGTTGTATTTTTTTTCATGCTAGATTTTATTCTATATATGAGAAATTGAAAACAAAACATCTCATACAAAAATCACCACACTCCGTCAAGTTTTTTAGGGACACAAAATAAGACAACGAAAAGAATGTTGACTCTATTATCGCGCGTTTACTACCTACCCATCCCGCTCGTACTTGCATATTGGCGAGAGCGAGCCGGATAGAAAGTAAACGTGCGATTTGCAAGAATTTTAATTGCTTTAATCGAGTTAACAAACATAATTATCGGCTATTTTTATCCTGTGAGGCGGGGAGAGTAGTTAATAGGAACACATGTGAATTGTGTCAAAGCATGATGATGTCATAGTAGATAGCTGATTTCATGTTATGAAAGAAAGAAAGAAAGAAAAAACATTTATTTATGACACAACATAGACATTAAAACAAATATAAACATAAATGCAAGTAAAAAAACTAAGTGCCACAAAATAGTCTCCAATTCAGCTTATTGCTGGGCTAAAGCACAATATGAGAATAGGTGCTCTAACAATCGTGAAAATGGTCCCTCATTTATGGATGGGCTGAATTCATATCCAAAATAATTGACTTTCGAATGCTCGCTGGTTTGTAAAGGTGCGTTTAAACCAAAAGAGCATTCGCTGTTTTAGCGTCCGTTCTTCGAAATTAACCAATCACGTTTTGTGTACCGATCGAATTTCGTAGAGTGGGAGGTTAGAACAGCGAATGCTCTTTTAGTTTAACCGCACTTTAATATTAACATCGTCAAGTCGGCATATTAGAAAAAAAACGATTAGGTACCTACCTGTAGCTGTGTTCCAAGTCTATTACATTTTTACAGAATTTTTGTTGCAGCATACTTACGAACAAATAAAGCATGGAAGCCGAACGCCATACTAAATTTGCTTTCAAAAGCGGTCCTGAAATTTAGTTGAAAAGCGTCGCCCCCTCTTCAATGTATCACGGTAATGAAATTCCAATGATTCAATGATAACCTATAAAAACTTAACCACCATTTAAACATAGTTGTGGTTGGTCCATCAAAGTTCTGATTAACAATATTCTATAAACATGTGTCAAAGTTATTGCGCCGAAATATGCGCGGTGTTAAGAAGAAGGCTTCGTCCTGCCCTGCTTCACACAATTGAACAATTGTTTTTGGGGGCATTTTTGAGCTGGCGTTAGACGTCTATGTTATAATACAGTGTGTAAGTTAGTCTCATACGGGCGATCAATTAAACCAGGCATGGGATTCATTAGTGTAATCAGTAATCATAGATTACAAGGTTTTTTTTAAGTTACTCTTAATTATGACCCCACAGAATTATTTTAAGATTATCGGAGCAGCAATGTAGGTACGAACATTTGTAATTGTTGACATGGCAGTTATGTCATCTGCTTTTGAAATTAGCTGTCAAGGAGTATTTAACTCGCGTATGTTGCTCTACATTGCGCGCTGATTTTTTTTGTATGGAAAAATTAGTTGCTCTAATTTTAAGTAAAAGTTATTTGAATGTACTTATTATGTCGTAAACTAACACCCGTTAAGAGCTTCGCCCGTATTAGACTTACACCCTGTATAACATATATATAATAAATGGTCGCAGAAGAATACGGATTTAGGGCGTCGCGAGCTATACAATACATCAATCGTAGCGAACAAGAAACGATCCCAAAATGTAAAACAGCACACGCCTTTTCGAGATCGGAATCTATTAAGGAGCTGAGACGTAAATCGTAAGGGCGAAGCTAAAAGTATTTAAAAATGTTGATAAGTACTACCCACTTATCAACATTTTTAAATACTTTTAGCTTACTTAAATAATATTTTGTACGTCTAGTTGGTAGTGGGCCTGCCTACGAAGCTGGGGGTTTCCGGCTCAAATCCTGGCGAGGGCATCTATAAATAAATAAATAAATATCTTGGAACAACTTACACAAATCGACCTAGTCTTGGTCATGGCTGTATGTATTTAAGTATCTGTATGTATCTATCTATTATATATATATCGTCGCCTGGTACCAACATCACAAGCCTTAATTGATCTTACCGTGGGACTAGGTCGATTTATGTAAGATGTCCCAATGTTTATTTATTTTATTTGCTGCCCGTCATCAGTTTTATATGTATAAACTCTCGGTCAAATAATACTGGTCAGGTATATTTTTTCGTAGAAAAGGCGTGTTTAAAACACGCTGTTCTAAATAGATTTTTGAATCGTCTGCAGAATAAGTGGTTATCATTTTAATATGAAATTGTATTGGAATTTCCCTGTCTTTTTCATCGAATTGAAAAATCAAGTAACTTTATCGTCAGATAACTCCATGGATATAAAATAGCAAAAATTGGTTAAAAAGCTGCTGTTTTCATACATTTCTGGTGGTTTTTTAAACACTCTAAAATGTTGCCTGCTTAAATCAATGTAACCTATATATCATTTTTAAGATTAGATGAGTATTTAAATCTGGAAAATTCCAATAAAATCTGATGTTCAAAATGGGAACGTCATGCCAAAACGTCAGAATAATAGTTTTTCTACTCCCGTACTTTTATTTGTCATTTACATGGTCGTGAACACACCATTAAGCCCCTACCTTACAGATGTCAAGATAAGTCTATTATTGTCTATTCCCTATAAACGCATTCGGGTTTACACGCAGTGCGTTTTTTGCATTTTAAGACACCTCGTGTATACAAGACTTAATGAAATACATGGCTGGCAAGCTAATTAAAAAAAATATTCTGATGAACAGTAAACCATAGAGGAGCTTTCTTTTTAGGGTTCCGTAGCCAAAATGGCAAAAACGGAACCCTTATAGATTCGTCATGTCCGTCTGTCCGTCTGTCACAGTCGATTTACTCGGAAACTATAAATGCTACAGTAACAAAATTTGGTAAGGATATGTGTTGTATAAACCGCTATAGGATTGTGATACTAAATTGTAAAAAAAACCATTGAGGTGGGGGCCCTCCATACATGTAACTGAGGGATAGAACATTTTTTTTAGTTGTATATAAGCGTGTGGGGTATTAATAGAAAGGTCTTTGAAAATGATATGAAGGTTTATAAATCTCATTTTTATTTAAGCAAATCGTTTTCGAGATATCAGCTCTCAAAGTCTGAAAAGTGTGTCCCCCCCCTCTATTTTTTAAACTACGCAATATAAAATTCTAAAAAAAATATATATTATGCACATTAATAAACTCTATCAACGATTTTTGGTTTGATTAAATTATCTCCTATAGTTTTTGAGGTAGGTTGATTTAACTGTATTTTTGTAATAATAAATTGATAATGGTACGGAACCCTTCGCGCGCGAGTCCGACTCGCACTTGGCCGGTTTTATTTAATTTTGACGTCTCCCGCCCGACCTTGATGAATTGATTAATAAAAAAATTGTGTTTGACTAAGGATATTTCTAAAATGTACAATTTTATTTAAAAATAAATGTGTGGTCGCAGAAAAAGTATTGTATGCATCATTGTTTAACTGAGACAATAAATGCTCAAGGCGTTTTTAGTAACAATTTTCGGCTTCGCCTCAAATTGTTACCCACGCCACTCACCTTTTTTGACCTATCTTAAACAAGGGTTGCATAAAATACTATAACGTAAGTTTACGCGATTAAATCCCGTTTGTCATTAAAAGATGAACAACTATAATAAAAAAAAAATCGAGATATATTGTACATTCGGTATTAAAATGAAATCATATGGTAGGGGTCATGTCGTGTCACTGTGATTGCACTCAAAGTTGGGATTGAAGAAGACGGGCCAAAGACAAAATGTCAGAATTTCGTGAAAGGGTAATTCAGATTGAGCCAAACATCTTAAAAGCCTCCCCAAGTTTTCCTTTTAATTGACCCCTTGTCCTATCAAATGAACTTTATGATATAAAACGCTTGAACAAGAATTATTACTTCGGATTGACAATTTTCTGAGAATGTTTAATATAGTTATCTGTATACAAACGTCTGGTTCGTTGACTAAATATGGTCTCCAAATAAGCTCAAAAGTATTTTTATGCGTTGGAAGCAAAGTACGCTATTACGGTGATGAATATCTGTGAACCTGAAACTGCTTATGAAAGCTAAGACGGTATATTTCTCTAAAATGCAGAATTATTTCTCCTCCAGAGAGACATTTTAGGAGATTTTTGCTGAGTTAAAGTATTACTCAAAAGAGGAGTTTTAAGCCAGCATCCATCATATCCCCCCCCCCCCCTCACACCAAGGACTGTCAGTAATTCCCCCACTTTAGTCAGCGATTTGCAAAACTTTTCTTACACGCCCGTAAGTTTTCACGGAC
>JALPQI010015264.1:0-26840 GCA_025490895.1 Thaumatotibia leucotreta
CTTTTCTCTTAGGTATCACCTATGAAACTGGCGTTTTGTATGGAGAATTTTGTGAAAAGTATATTTTCCATTCAATGAATTTTGTGTATATTTTTTGATGTCAAAATCAAAATAATCCAAATTTTGCCGGTAATATTAGACACTTTTAAGGCGTGTTTTTTATATCTCTATTTCAAAAAACAAAGTACTATAATACATTTATACCTATTTGGAACATATGAACTGGCAGCATATGGCAAGAGTTATCTTAAAAGCTTTTATGTGAATATTATTTAAGGGGAAAAAGCTATTATTAGAGTAAAAAACCTTTGTTACACAGTGCACAGTTGAAAACAAAGAATATATCTAAGTTTCTCCTTAGATAATAAAATTAGTGATCAACTGAAGTCCCAAAAACGCCAATTTCATAGGTAAGGACCCAATATATAAATACATAAATGAAAACAAACTATTTGCACATTTTTAGGTACTAACGCTAAACTAAGTCGCATCTGTCTGTCGATCCTTGTTAAAGAACGGGTTTCATCGCGAGCTACTCTAAGCAATGAACTATGGGCTATAAACACGAACAAAAGATACGCACTCCCGTGTAAATAAAAGAGACACGGTGATACTCACCCAACTATCACCAAGGGGGTGTCACTCCGCGATTCCGTCGCGCGGCTACAAGTACATGCAGAGCGCCCCGTCTCCGTGGTCTATTCAATGGTTGGCGCGCGCTGTCTCGGAACGCACGTTTAAATTTACATCGCTGGCTCGTCACGTATCGCGAAATATATCGCTTGCAAATATTAGGATTATTTTATACATGCCGATATACAAAATGCCGAAAATATACTGCATAGCAGCATGTTGCAATAATAATAATGTTAATTATCATGACGCATTTTTCGCACAGCCGATGCGTCAGAGAGATACTAAAAAGTAAGGAACATAATAATACACTTATTACCTACATTCGTAGTAAATTAAATTCTCAGAAACTCAAGTCAATTAGACAAAACGGTTTATTTTCGGACAAATTTGTCAGTAAAAGAGCGGCACATTTAAATAATGTAAAAAACTTCGTTCTCTCATACTTTTATTGAATTTCGCGCCTTTTGTCCTAACATATTATTTGGTTGTCTGACTTTATTCCCATAATATCAAATAGGTACACTGGTACATATAAGAGAAAATGCCGTGTTACGTCTGCCTTACGATTGTGATTAAACCATTACTTATTTATGCTGCTTTTGTAATTAATGCGTAGGTACCTAACGTAATTCTTTATTTTTAAATGCATTAAGCAGATACAGGGTGTTTTTGTTCGACCGTTCAAATTCTACGTAGTGAATGTGTAGGTCATACTCACCAACTTTTACTATGGGGACAAAGTCGAAATCGCGAAAAAAAAATGTTGCATACGCAGCTATTTCATACAAATTGGCGGCATTACGTCGGCCGAAATGTATGAAACAGCTGATTTTTTTTTTCGCGATTTCGACTTTGTCCCCATAGTAAAAGTTGGTCAGTATGACCTACACATTCACTACGTAGAATTTAAACGGTCGAAAAAAAAACACCCTGTATATTAATTTCTGCACACCTCACATACTGTCTACAGATATTTTTAGAATGTTCGTGTTATTGTCAGGATTATTCGGATGGATATTCACCTAAAGTTAGCGAAGTCGTGTTGCTATCTCACTCACACCTCAAACAATGCCGCCCGGGCACGCGCGGCCGAAGCACAAAGAAGGTGCCGACCGAGTTGAGACAAATATTTTTGAATCACGTGTATGAAATGCGTAGGTAAATTCTATAATCACGCATGAACTAAATTGTTGAATCAAGACGAATGCTATTAACGCCGTAGATATCATTGCAGTAATGTATTTGTCAGACAGTCAGACGCCTCATAGCGCCGTTCGTTATTTTATTAGTTTTCAATAATTGACAACCCTGTTTTCGACGGCGTGCGGCTTATAAGCGACCTTTCCGCCACGCAATACGGCCCATTTCAGCTGCTCGCGTCGCCTCGCGCGCCGTTTTGTTTGGTAATAATAATTGTGTAGGTACATAAAAAGCCGGCATTTGTGAACATCAAAGCAGTGAAGCTTCTGTACTTTATATATTCTGTGCTATCACCTATCACCGCCACCGGGCGAGTATCGCCGTGTCTCTTTTATTTATACGGGAGTGTTTATAGCCGATAGTTCATAGTAGCTCGTGGTGAGAACAGTCCCTCAAGCTACACAACGGGTTTTCAATTTCATGCGTTTTGGATTTTTAATAACTAGTGATTCGAGAGAAAAGTTTTAGTACCTATCCGTATTGTACCCGTACAAAACCGGGGCTGGTCACTAGTAGAGTATATCCTCAATTCTAAAGTGCACCAAGTTTCTTGACCCTCCATTCAGCAAATCAGCAGTAAACGCATTTAATTCCAACATGCAATTACTCTATACCCCGTTAATATGATAACATCGTGCGACCAACATATATCCCTACTAAACCAATCTAAAACAACGCTTATATCATAAACATAAGGTATATGTAAACGGCAGTTTAAGCCATGTAATTTTCTATAGATACCGTGCATTGTGTTGGCAGTGAAAACGTTAGTATTTTCTCACGAAAAAAGGAAACTTGCGGTACGGCGTGTCGAAACGTGTTGCGACATATGCTTGTGTCGTACTTGTGTGAATGGAAGTACTCTAGGTAATTGACCGAACTGCAAAATTAAGGTCTTCGCACACTATAACAACTCCACGCCAACGCGGCAGCAACTTGACTCACACTCACGATGAGTAGTCAACTAGTTGATCCACCCAATGGTCACTAGTGGATAATGCGGTGTCAACGAGTAGGCAATGAAAATGGTTGCTCGATACACGTCAGTCGCAAACGCATAGTTGTTGCGTGGACAACGTGTGGTCGTTGCGTGACAAACGAGTCGGGGTTGACCTTTAGTGTACGACGCGTAGGCCACTCGTCGTACACTACTTTAATATCATTTTTTTGAAATTGAACTTTGAACATATGACACAGCTTGAATTTCAATGATTAGACTTGAGTCAAGTGGGTGTGGAGTTGATATAGTGTGCGAAGACCTTTAATCTACACATCATATAACAGTCCACTGCTGGGCAAAGGCCTGTCCTATGCTTATGAACTTATTAGGAGGTACTAGCAATGTAGAAGTTGAGGAACTGTCTCAAAATTGCGGGAATACTCGTACTCGGAAAAAATATTGTCTGTCCTTTTCTTTTATATGCCTGCGGAAAAGTAGAGTGTTATTTTTTATCTGAAGGATATATATTATTTGTGAAACAATCCGTAAATAGCATCCAGACAAAGTGTCGGGCAACAGCTAGTTTACATCAGCCTATGATAATCCACTGCTGGACGTAGGCCTCTCCTATTAACTATGCATATAGACGCATTAGGAGGTAAATGCCCATAATCGCCACGCTGGGCAAGCGGATTGGCGATCGGAGTAATATGTCCACTATGATGACGCTGCTGCCCATCATCAATCTTTTATCAAATAATGGTCAGTGACACTTCAATCCCTTAGTCCACTCTTACGACACCCGCAGGAGGAGTTGGGGTGACGAGTGTATTCTTACTGCCGTCACGATACGGCACTCATCATTATAATATATTCATTAAACTGATTAACCCATCATAGAAAATGGCCAATCAAACCCACGGCAGACTCAAAACACAAAATATTGGTAATAAACATTTGACCTTTCCCTCCCACGCAGTTAACTAGCAAATCTCACTATTACTCATACATTAGATGAATACGGGTCTTAAAACAATAAAATACTAGAAGCTTAAGATTAATGATGGACAAACGTATGCGTATTATATAAGGCTGGTAATAAAGGCTTAAGTACATACCAGTTTATTTGGATATACGACGTTGCTTACAAACATGGTGAAGATATTCACATATGTAATTCACAGACATATATTTCCTATATCACGCAAACAGATAAAACTCGTAGGGTGCTTAGCCAAGTTGCCAATCGCTAACGCTTAGTAGCTTCCCTCTCTGTCACTCGTTCATATTAGTGCGACAAAAACTTGTCTAAGCACCCTAGTAAGTGAAAACCGGCCCGCGGTGACGGCAGTAAAAATACTTTTGTCACCACCCCAACTATTCCCATGTGTATCGTAAGAGTTGATTAAGTTTCACTGACCACATACTTATTGAATGATAGGCATCATCATAATGGACACAACAACTGCGATCGCCAACCCGCTTACCATCGTGGTAATTATGGGCATACCAAATGCGTCCATACGCATTAGATAATAGGAGAGGCCTAGGAACTGAAATATGCTGATGATGTGAAGTTAAAAACAGTCGAAGATAGTTCGCGATTGACGTTAGCCAATATCGACGCCTTTGAGAGTTTTTTATAACACGTCTGTGGCAAACAAGCAAACGACCCGCCTAATGGAAAGCGATCATCGTAGCCTATAGACGCCTGTAACTCCAGAGGTCTCACATGCGCTTTGCCGATCCATTAAGAACTTGTACCTACAATCCTTCTTTGAAGAACCCCATACCAGGGACCGGAACCGTTATTTTACAAAAACCTCGAAATAGCCCAATATTTTAAAATGGTTTATACTCTTTATCTACCTACTCAATATTTTATTATATTATCATCATCATCATCATCATCAGCCTATGATAGTCCACTGCTGGACGTAGGCCTCTCCTATTAACTATACGTATAGACGCATTAGGAGGTAAATGCCCATAATCGCCACGCTGGGCAAGCGGATTGGCGATCGCAGTAATGTGTCCACTATGATGACGCTGCTGCCCATCAACAATCTTTTATTAAATAATGGTAAGAACACTTCAATCCCTTAGTCGACTCTTACGACACCCGCAGGAGGAGTTGGGGTGGTGACAAATGTATTCTTATTGCCGTCACCACACGGCTAACAAATACAAAATATAAAATATTATATTATACAATAACATATTTTCTTAGAATTTATATAACTAGAACAAAATTGAACGAAAAAATAACCGTTCTTTTTGTATGGAGAAAATACTGTACTGTAGTCCTTCGGGAAAACCTCGGCAGGGAGCTTTGAAAAAAGCTAATTACGTTTAAGTTGTTGCCCCAGCGTTGTCTAAATGGGTACATGTCTGTGGCCTGCGCCTACGCAGGGTATTCCGCAAGAGTTGGGCAACGAATTTTAAGTCCAATTTGTCTGTTTGATACCATCTTGACGTTTGTTTTTAGGGGTGAAATGAATTGAATTAATTAAAGAATCGAGTTGCTGAGGCGTGAAGTGTTGCATTGGTTTGATGATTGTGAATGAGTATACGAGTAGGTCATTTCATCAGAGTTGGATTACTCTACTCTCACATCTGACATAAACAGGTATGGGACAAATATGCATCATTGTTTGCAATAATATGGACATGACTCCAAATTTTATTAAAGGAATAATTACTCGAATGATTTCTTGAAATTTGATTTCGAAGCTTTAAGGTGACTATTTAAAAAGGTTTTCATAATTATCGGTGTCAAACATGTAATTTTCTAAGAACGATTAAATTATTAATTATTCAATCAAGTTAGTAGTCATATCCATATTATTGCTAAAAATTTTTCCGATCTCCGGGCATAAAATACTAACTGCAAAAAAGGTAGCGATTAAAATTACATGAATGACTAAATAACCCTGCATCATATATAGGAAAAAAGTGATTCCAGTCAAATAGCATAAAATTTTAGTATGACATAGATTATGGTTATATTCTTACAAGGGCATAAATCTATTAGTCTTATACGTTCAGAAATAATTAAGTTTATAAATTTCTACTTACGCGACGTGTTTTCTGATATCGGTATATCGAAATGATACCCACTGACAGTTACTGACGTCATGAAGTAAAATTCAGATCCAGTTAACAACTTAAATTAGACTAGATCAATTACATCATTATATTGCATTCTAATTAGATTTACCTACATGATTAGGAGGTATACGTTTCAGTTTATAGGTAACCTGAAAATGGGTCTTTAACTAGCACAATTTAAAAACAAACAAACATTGAGACAAGTGGAATGAAAAAAATATCTTGTACCTAGGTACTAAGTTATTGTGTGAAATTAAAATCCGAAGCTAATATTTCCATCATATTTAATCAGGTACACCATGAACTATTATGACGTCAATAAAAAAAACTAGCTCCAACTCTGTAATTAGCACGCATCAATATAAACTGTCAATAAATACTGTCAATATTTGTGAGATCGAGTGTAATAGGGTCTGGTCACGACATTTTAATAGCGAGTGCCCTGAAACTTGCAAAAACAATAAAATTATAAATTGGTTTTCCTGTTAGAGTCAAGGCTAGTTAATGATTCAATTTGTAACATGAATTTCTGTTACATAAATGATGTTACGTCTGATTTTAAACTGACATTTACCATAATTACTAGACATATAGGCTTTATATGTTTACTGTTTAGTATAGTGTACAGAACTGATTTGACCATGACGGCAAAAATAAGTATTTGACACTGATTGAGCCACATGCCCGATAAAATTGATATCTTCCTATTTTGCGCTCTGGAACTTATTCGTAGGTATAGGTAATTTCACCAGAGTTGAAATGAATGATTACGCACACATCCAAATAAAGTATTATTTGAGAAAAAAAAAATAACGAGCTATACATTCATAAAATTTGCCTTTCTGTACACAAAGCAGCCAAAAAATTAGATAATTTTTCAGAGCTTCTTTCTAAACGTGTCTTCAAATTGCCTGTCCCGAGGGTAAACACCGCTTTTGGCAAGCGTTTTGGTGATGCTAGTAGCATTAAGCTTTACAACATGGCTGTTAAGCAGCAATCAGACATTTGTCGTGCCACAGTACCGGTAGCCAAAAGGTTAATATCGAACTGGTTAATTTCTCTTGATTATTATGAAACCGAGACCTTACTACTATAGTTACCCTAAGAGAGTAGTGATAGTTCTTGTATTGTTTCCTCTTTGTGCAAAACAAATTAAATAATCTTGTTGTTTTTTGATACTCTTTAATTACTTAACAATTTAACTTACAAATTGAGCAAAATGTTTAATGTTCTCCTTGCATGACAAAAATAACTGGTATCCCGCGATACAGGCCTAGCCTAGTGCGGGGACCCCTGCTTCCTAATGTATAGTTCAATAAGAGATGCACAAGAAAACAACATAATTGTAAACATCTAACTTTAAGACCTTGTCTTGTAATACTCTTTGTGCAATAAAGAAATTATTAGAAATTAATATGTAGGTACCTATTTAGTATTTTTTGTTAATTGTTCCAAAAACATTTATATTTATTACACATGTACCTACCTAATTACAATTACATTACATATCAATGTGACTTGCGTCAAAATATTAAAACGTAATCAATAAACAGACGTCGTGATTTGATTAAATTTACAGTTGCATTTAGTTTGCTATCAGTGCGAAAAAAACACTAATTTCTTTGTGTTTACATGACATATTGTGTGCGTAACTCTGGGGCCCATTTCTGAAAAGCTTGCAACTTGTAATACAAGCGAAAGTCTCTTTTCAACGCTACACATTTGATAAGGACTTCCTCTTGTATAAGTTACAAGCTTTTGAAAAACTACTTCCTGGGGCCTATTTTTAGAAAGCTTGTAAAGGTTCATGCAGATCAAAAGATGCACTGTTCTATCCCCCCACTCTACGAAATCAACTAATCACGTTTCGTGTAACAATTGAATTTCGTAAAGATATGTTCGGATAGAACAGCGAATGCTCTTTTGGTCTGCATGCACCTTAACTTTTATTACAAGCGCAAGTCCTTATCTTATTAATAGTGTTAAGAAGATATTTCTAGTTGTAATACAAGTTACAAGCTTTTGACAAATAGCCTGTACGTTAGGCTCCAAGTGGTGAACCTATTCTTAGTTCACTGTACCACATCATTTATAAATGCACCACCACAATGGTACACACTGATGCGAGTCGACGCAAGAGCGGATCTTACGCAGCCTCATTCGAGATTCTAGGTCGCAATCGTTAATTAGACAAGATTGTATTAATTGTACGCCATTGGCTTATCGCGCCATCTGGCGAGAACATTTCATACTTGAACGGCGAGGTTTCAGGGAACATTCCACGTACATACAACTACTTTTTGCTCAAGTGACGCTGAAGGACATTTACACTTTTAGGGACGCCCAATTAGCGTGACTTTAAAAACCTTTTCACAACACCTATTCGAATACGGGTTTCTTCTTCCCTGCTAGGAGGGATCAAAGTGGCACTTTTCTGTTCAATAACTATCTATGGCCTAAAAAATTACAATGAAATATGAAAATAAACAGTACGTTCATAAATTGATACTAAAAATTTCTTCGGAATCGATTATTTGCATAAATATTAAATATGTTTCATTTTTCTCATAGGTGGTGTGAAAAGCAGTATGTGTCATACGGTATCAAAATTATTTCGTCTTGGGCGTTAACGCTTGAATCCTTCATTACGCTCAGGATTCAAAGTTCAAACCACGCTGGAAATATACCATTTTGATCCCTTGTGACACAATCTACTATGTTCTTAAGTGACGCTGAAGGGCATTTTCACTTTTAGGGACACCCAATTAGCGTGACATTAAAAAGCTTAATTGCAGTAATTTTCGTCACGACAATTAAGTACGTGTTTAGGAATTTAAACTTGATTGGCGTTTTTATGTTATACCTAATATGGCTTATAGTTTTTAAAATTAACATAAAAGTGTTTATTGAAATTTACTGCTTAATTGTCGTTGCAGACCATATTACTATAATTAAGGTTTTTTTTAATTTCATACTAATTGGATGACCCTAATAGTGAAAGAGCTCTGAAGCTACAATATTTATGTTCGTGTCATCTTACTCATATACAGGGTGTTAAACGAGCCACTGAAAACCTCGAACGGGGTGATTTAGTAGGCTATACGGAACAACGTATACATACTATGGGGCCAAATATGAAATAAAAAAAATCGTCTTTTTCATACATTTTGACCGATCGATCAAGACATTTTGTATGAAAGAGCCAACATTTTTTTAAAGATTTCTGGGTTAACTCCATAGTACTGTAAAAGTTGTTGAGTATTTACCTATAACCTACCAAATCACCCCGTTCAAGGTTTTAACGTTGTATGTATCTAAATAGGTTTGGTAATGTGAAATTATATTATATGAACACTGTAGTTCAAAAGACGGTTTTTAGCCTTAATGTATTATTGTTTTCAACATAACTTACCACATGTGTGATGAAAACAGAGAATCAGGTTTGCACACAGATATTACTCCAACTTACCTGAAATAGAAACAAGAATAAAACTTGAATACAAAAAATAATATCATTATTGTCTTAGACAATGCTTAGAAAAACAAAATAGCTCTGCAGCTTTAATGCATAAACTGCGCATCATAGGTATGTATGTATATGAAGGGTCCACGGAAAAAAATATGTCCAGTGTTTAAAAAAATCAGAGAACATTCACACTTTATTCTGTTAAAACTAAGGTGGTTATTCCTTCTGTAATTTGAATTGACTAGACATGCTCTTTGCGTGGACACTTCCTATATTTTATTATATATGTTACAGTTACAGGAGAATTGACAGATTGTATTTATTTAAATGTTTATTTTGACATAAAACTGGTTACCGAATGGCACAAAAATCTACAATCCTACATGTTCATGGCAATAAGAGTTGGAGATTAATTTTGATTATTTTTTTTATGTATCAGTTTGTGGTTTCATCGTAAACACATTCTACTTATAGAGGCTCTTAAAGACATATTGGTAAGACCGAAAGGGACAAACAATTTTTAGCGGCTTGCTAAAAATTGTTTGCTTAGGAGACGTTTATGAAAAAAGGGGGTTAGTTTCTAAGCTTCAATTTCTAAGCACGGTTGACAGCCCACATAATGCAGCTTTGATTCCCTACGGTAAATTAAAACTAAATTACAACGGCATTTATCGACCTTGTTAGGAAATTGTACCTTTCCCACGCTGTGACGCAGTAGGTAAATGAGTTGAAACAATCTAGTTATGATAATGTTATATTATTCTTTCAAGAATTGTGATTTACGTTAAATTATTGCGTTTGTGTTGAGCCATTTTAAATTTCTGTACATATAAATTAAAAATAGATTAAACTAAAGTCACTGAGCAGTTGCCGTCTTTTTGCACATGTTTTTCAAACAATTTTTTGTATTTTGTAAGGGCAGAATTTCTTGCTCTACACAACGACAAGGAGGCTAGAACTCAAGATTTTTTTTATTTGCCAAGTAAAGGGTTAAGCAGATAAACGGCCTCGAAATACGAGGATGTATAAATAATTTTGATTAAAAATCCCAATGCGAATTTCATCGAGCGCCCAAAAAAGCCCAATATCTTAACGGTTACTCAACAGAAACAAAGCTACCGGAAGCAGCCAGTTAACCGGCAAAATTCAAATTTCGAACAGAATGGCGGCGAGAGGAACGAGCAATATCCGTTCCATTTGCGCAACTGAATCCAACTGATACATCCGAGAGGCGTTGGTGCGTTACATTCGAAATCCAAAGGATCTATGGTTTGGAATTCCAACGGTTCATGGCCTCATTTGTTTTTTTAGCATTTTAATATGTGGCCAGTGCTGTCAATCACAGTGGTGACATTAGACATCGATTTTTACAAATTTTTTGGTCTTGAGTAGTGATGGGTCGTTGACAGTAATTTCCAAGAGTTAATATGGGAAAAGTTTCCATTTGGAAATATTCCCCATACTGTGTTGGGAAAGTTACCGGTAACGACCCATCAATAGTCTTGAGTAGTGATGTGCCGTTCCCGGGAATATTCCCTACGAGGGAATATGCCCGGAAACGTTCCCGGGAATATGCCCACCCAAAGGGAATATAGGGGAATATTGAAATTGTGTATTTATACAAACTTAATTTTTCGGAATTACGCTAAAATGTAAATCTTAAACCGTGTAATTGGATAATAAACGGAGTAACTTACATAGTATAGTAAATTCCCAATACGCCCGGGCATATTCCCATTGTTCCCGGTAATATTCCCAATGTTACTGGGAATATTCCCTTGGTTAAAATAATACACATTTTAAGAGAGTATATCTTTATTACGCAAAAACGTTACAAATTATTAAAGGTTTAGTTTTAAGTACAATAAAATTTATACTTGTAAAAAAAAAGATAAAATACCAAATAAAGGAAAAAATCGTGGCATGCACATAAAGTAAAAAATCGTAAAAATTATAGGAAGCAATATTAACTAATCATCACAGTTCAATTTATTCCGTGCTCATACTGCTCATCGATGTATTTGGTATGTCTGCTGTGATTACATTTTGGCTCGGCTCTCGATATTGAGTAGGTGGCGAGTGGCAACGTCGAACAACCGGGTACATCATTCGTTTCACTTGAGCCACTATTTGATTTGTTTTTTCTATGTTCTTTAAAAAAACACTGCACTTCACTTCACATGGTGTTTTAGAGCATTTAGCTAAGTGGTAGGCGAATCTTGTGGCATTTTTGTACGAATACACAGCATTGCAATAATTGCAACAATAATACTTTATTGTTAACAGTTCGCTCGCTGAAATGTTCAAAAACTTTGCTCTTTGGCTTCATGATTTAAGCTCACATACGAACGTATTCACTGCACTAGATCCATAAGAAGACTGCAGAATTGCAGATATAGTGAATAATGCCTTATCTATCTTCGTATTTTTACGGAAACGCCCGATCGTGTCATGCTTACTATGTACACTGATCCACATGCATGAGTGAGATACCATAGTATGACGCACTCGGGCGTTTTCGAAAAAATACAAATTACAAAGGTAAGAAAGACTTTATACACTAACATCTGTAGTGCACCACGTGGTCGTCATGCTATTACTTTTAAAAGCAAATGAAACGTCTAATATTATTGAAAAAATGAGAGAAAAAACATACTTATGTTATATTTTATTATTTAATTAAGAACATGCGTTCTGTAAAAAATGGAATTTAAAAGAAAACAAACACTTAATGATGAAAAATATCTCAAGTAAATATAAAATTCAAATAGATAGGAAATAAACTACAGAACCCTAAATATGCAGTTTTTGGTAAACCTCGTTTCTACCGTTTACTTTGAATTACATTTAAATTCTATTAAGATTTTAAACAGGAAACAATATTTCAATATTCCCATTCCCGGGCATATTCCCGCGGCACATCACTACACGTGTCCTACGTATTTATTATCAACTTTCACATGTGCTTTGATCAATTGCATTAATTTTTTAAATATATGGGACCAAGTAACTGCCACGATTGAAAAATTAAATGAAGTTCTCATTCTAAAACTTGTCCGAACTACTCGAAAATGGGGGTTTTAAATTAGTGCTTCCATAAGGGAAGCTACGATATGAGGTTGTCAATGTGTTTTGATTTTTGATGTCTGTATATCATTTCTTCACATTCATTTACTGGGGTGACTAGAATGAGTTACTTTTACTTTTGTAGCCAAACTGTCAAAATGATCCTATTAACGACAAAAAGTATACTTTTCGCGAAATTCAGCGTTTAGTTTGTCCTAAACCTTAAATAGCAGACCTCTGTTTAATGTGTTTGTTTGTACTGTGTAGTGCGTACTATCCGCAAACGTACTGTTTTCTGGATTCCCTGGCCTGACACCTTTTCTCCACGACTACTGACTTCTCCATATAAAAAACGAGGACGAGTAAGCCTCATCAGTCCCGTCACCCATTCGAAATTTTCACATTGACAATTATTATGTCAAGCTGTTCCCAATTCCTATACATTTTTATGGCAATGGCTCTCATTCTAGAATTTAGCCGGCCTGCTGGCCTAGCCAAGATGTCATTCTGCGATCGTATACGATAAACGATAAGTCACGTGACCACAACAACATATGGAAATGGTCACGTGACTTTTCATCCGTATCTGCCATTTGCAAACATTATTTACTTATCGCTTATCGTATACGATGCAGAATGGCAGCATGGCTAGGCTTGCTGATGTTATGTTTTTATGTATTTGCTTCCGCAAGCTAAGATCTCTGGTCAATCACCTTTTCTCCAAGAGTGGTCATTTCTCCATATTAATTAGTGGGGCCGAGTAACTGTCGTCACGGGTCGCGGCGCACGATCACCTCGCGCACCCACCCGAGACGACACGAGGTTGCCAGGCCTCTCACCGAGTCTTTTGGGCTCTTAAGATCAGTGTAGGACTAACTATAAACCGAAGAAGTTACGAAGAATTAGATTTTTTTGTGACGAAGGTAGACAACTGAGCTCTCAGCTCACCCGATGGAAACCTGAACTGAGGCCTGTGGACATAGTGACCAAAAAATGGCCTATGCGCTGCATACCTTGAGGACTGGGAAAATCCATCTAGGATTGCCTTTATCTGTGCCAGTAATTACACAGGCTATCTTACCCCCAAACCAAAACACAGCAGTGTAAACATTGCTATTTAGCGGCAGGTTAACCGGTAAGACGTGGTAGCTATCCAGGCGGACCCTGCACGAGGTCCTACCACCAGAATGTTCTGAATTCTAAACATAAAACTCTAGTGAGACTCATTCAAACTAAAATTATATTTAAAGAGATTTTTCAAGAGCCAATCGCCGCTCATAGGTGTACGGAGCGTCGAGCATTTTTCGACTTAAATATAATTTTAATAGAATGTTCTCCTGGAATGTTCTTGGTCTTTACATATTTTTTGCACTGAAGAATGGACGAGCGGATACGCAAAGAAAATTAAGCAATCGCAAAACTTTTCGGGCTTTCGTAAGAAAGTTTTTGACCCATCATCACTTCGTCAGTGCCTTTTCTTTCATGACTACTATAATTCAAATGTGCTTCTTATATGTAAAACTAGCGACCCGCCCCGGGTACTATACCTACATATTAACCTTCCTCTTGAATTACTCTACCTATTCAAAAAAATCTCATTAATCCGTTGCGTAGTTTGAAAGATTTAAGCGTACAAAGGGACATAGGGACAGAAAAAGTGACTTTATTTTATACTATGTAGTGATTACCCCTGAACTCAAGAGTTCACAGTTTGACATTGGAAACCGAACGAACATACTCCATCGGAGATGTTTTATGGTATTTGGAGGTCTGCTGCCACGGTCCGCCGCTGGCGCGCCCTGCTCCACCCACCATATACAGCGTGATTCCATATCAGCAGCGCGATAATTATATTATTAAATCAATAAATATCACTAGGTAATGGGTCTAGGTAATCAATAGGTAATTTCCGACGAAAAGACAGGATACCCTTGGTAATATTTTACAAATCGTCCTAGTACCTTGTGGGTACGAAAAGACACATAGACATAGAATTAGAAACAACCATAGTATAACACCATTGTAACACTGGTCTCCTGCGAATCCTGCGATACAGGCCTTGCCTATGCGGGGACCCCTGATTGTAATTGCACTGTAATGCGCATTATCATTAAGTGATGCTTAATGCTTACCTATTTAAATAAATAAATACATAAATGTCTTGGGATATCATACACATACACAAATCGACCTAGTCCCACGGTAAGCTCAATTAAGGCTTGTGATGTGGCTGGGTCAAAATTCTTTTCGTTGTCTTATTTTGTGTCCCTAAAAAACGTGACACAGTTGTGATTTTTGTATGAGATGATGTTTTGTTTTCAATGATGTATGGATTAGAATCTAGCGTGAAAAAGAAATACAAGTGCACTGTTTTTTTTTTAATATGTGTACTGAGTCGAAACAGCAACTAAAAGCGTGACAGAGTGGTATGAAACAAGACAACGAAAAGAAGTTTGACCCGGCTACTAAGTGACGACAAATATAATAGATGGATAACAATACACAAACACGACCAAAGAACAAATATTTGTGCGCTTTCCCAGCGTCTATACGCTTAGGTTAAAGTGCTCTTAAGCCGGTGTCCAGCAGTGGACTGGTAGGGTGATGATGTGTGATATGTTATGTTTCTAACACCGATGTGGACGCCTTAATGTCACCGCGACCTTTCGAAAACGAACATCACGTGTTAATATAATAAGGGTAAAAAACCTAAAAAAGAAATAAATGATGTCCCTTCACATCACCCTGTAACAGGTTTTGATATAATGTCGAGTAATGTGTGAAATCAACCGAGAACGCGGAGGACATCCAATTTATGGTTATTTATAGTATAATGAGTTGCTTTTTATTCAACGGAAGTTAATTTTGATAAGTAATAAAATTACCTAACATTAAATTACATATAACAACAGTAGGTTGATATCTAATAACTCCTTTAAGCAATTGTGTAGGTAGGTATTTAATAAAGTGTTGTAATTTTTCATGGTTTCTATAAGGGAACGAAGGAATCAATTCTGAATTTCGTTTTTTTTTCACTATCACACATACCCTTTTTTCAAATCAATACATTTTCCATCATTTTAATAGTCCTATCGATTGATAAAACGCAACGTAACTAGCAGCTTAGGTGATCATTTAAGTTAATTTTTCAATTAAGTTTGATATAAAGTATATTGGCGTACTTTATGTGTCTCGTAAATTGTAAAGTACGTAAAGGTAAACAGTACAATATTTTATATTGCAATACGCCTGGAACCCCTATACCAAAAAACATGCAAATAAACAGATTTTTCATGAAACTAAAATACGATTGTAAAACAGGCGTAATCGTAATTGTGACGCTATTGCATTGACAACCGCGACATCGTATCCGTAAGACAGCTATGATGACACGTGTCAAAGGCAATAATTTCTGATCCAATTTTCTCGATGTAAATGCGTCTGACACGGTCTAAAGGTGCGTTTAAACCAAAAGAGCATTCGCTGTTCTAGCGCCCATTCTACGAAATCAACCAATCACGTTTTGTGTGCCGATCGAATTTCGTAGAGTGGGAGGTTAGAACAGCGAATGCTCTTTTAGTTTGAACGCACCTTAAGTGTATCGCTTTGTGTGCGCTGACGCAGCGAGACTAACTCTTCTAATAAACCAGCGTGCCATGAGATCCATGAATAAGAAATCACATTTTTTTTAAAGTTTTATTTATTTATTTTATTTTCTTTATTTAGAAATTTTGTTTAAAATTAAAACTTTATTTAGAAGCTTTATACTAATAAACTTTAAACTTTATCACAGTTTAGATATCTAGGTAATAGGTACTAACCTATTACCTAGATGTCTAAACTGTGATAAACTTTAGGTAATAGGTACTAACCTATTACCTAGATGTTTCGTCGTTTGCGAAACGAATTTTTCTGTTTTTTGGTGATGTTGATAAATGAGGGTCGTTAATAGTTCAAAAACGTTGTGAAATATATATTTTTAATTTTATATTTTTAGCAAAAATATTAACACACAATATAAGTAAAAGCGTAAACAGTTTGTTGGCAAGCCAGCGCTAATCTTTTACAGTTTTAATCGTGAAGCCCAACGAATTGGAAGAACCATGTCAAAATACTAAGTAGTAAGGAGTTCTTTACAATTTGATTTGTAGCGTCACTGTGATATGGTCCTGTGTGGTTCCAAATTTCCAATTGGTTAACTGTACTAACTAAATAAGCCGAACACAAAAAACTGCGGGAAAAGATTTCTTACAGACTGTCTTATGACCAGAGATCGGATAAATGTGCGTTATGGTTCGCAATAATAAGGACATGACTCTAAAATTTGTTATGTAAGTAATTATTAATTAATCATTCAATAATTTTCAAAAAATTACCAATTTGACACTGGTAGCTAGGAAAATCTTTGTAAATAATCATCTTAAATTCAACATAGCATTTTGTAATATTGATTAAATAATTAATCATTTAAACATTTTCAAAAAAATACCTATTTGACACCGGTAGCTATACAAACCTTTGTAAATAATCATCTTAAAGTTTCGACATAAAATTTCAGAAAATATTTGTTATTAATTTATTCAGCTTTGTAGTCATGTCCACATTATTGCGAACAATGACGCACATTTGTCCGATATCTGCTTATGACTTGACTTTGAGATAGTTCCCAAGTGATCTAGGTGCCAACTTTTTGTACAGTAGCCGTACCATGAGCTTGCGCGGCATTAACGCGTGCTTACTTTCTCCGGCTCGCTCGCACCAATACGCGAGTACGAGCGAGATGGATAGAAAGTATATTATTATTATTTATTAATGCTCCAGCCGCTTATAGCAGATACGTGCATATCAATATGCACTTGTGTTTTGTTTATTTAGAAAATGTTTATCGAGTCTGTTTTTAAAAGAGTTCACTGAAGGTACACTGATTACTGTTTTTTTTTTTTTTTTTAGTTTATTTAGAACACAAACAGTCATAATAAACAAAATACATTAAATCGTACAACATGTACAGAAACATAATAGGGTATAAAAAGACCTGGAGGTTCATAATTATGTAGTTTTAAATAGTGTTAACAAACTAAAAAGTGGGTAGAAGTATAAAGGGCATAAGGTAGGTAGTTCAAATAAAAAGTAACATAAAAAACAATGAGGTACTAGGCAACTAAAAGAGTTTACGCTTAACTAACAATTTAAGACCAGACAACGAATTGCAAAATGGATCAATATCAAATAGATGTTTATTATAAAAATTAGGGGTTCGTCTGAAAAAGGTATGTCTAGAATAGTTCTTACGAGAAAAACTGACATGAAATAAAGATCTAGGTCGTAAGGGGTGATGCGGACAAACAAAGGTCACCAATTGCAGGAGATCCGGGCAGTTGATGACACCCTTAAGGATTTTAAAGAAAAACATAATATCCAAATAATTTCTACGACTGCGGAGAGAAGGGACGCGAAAATGATTTGCCGCTAAAGCGGAGTTTTCAAGGTAAGTACCTGTTCTATAACATAAAGACTTTAAGAAAACATTCTGGATTCGTTCTAAACGATCAATATGGACTTGGTACTGAGGAGTCCAAACTATACTACCAAATTCAAGAATACTTCGAACTAATGAAAAGAATAA
Organism: Thaumatotibia leucotreta; assembly: GCA_025490895.1. Lineage (NCBI taxonomy): Eukaryota > Metazoa > Arthropoda > Insecta > Lepidoptera > Tortricidae > Thaumatotibia > Thaumatotibia leucotreta. The sequence goes on from JALPQI010015264.1 coordinate 18,046, forward strand.
TCATTTATAAGTATTAGGCCGCCTAAACGGTTGACCAATACGAAGGATCATCCCTAGCTTTATATAAGCACGATTACATAAATTATCTATATGCAAGTTGAAATCCAATCGTGAATCCATAGTGACCCCCAAATCCCTAATGGATGAAACCCGTGCTATGCTATTACCTGAAAAAGAGTAGTTAAAAATTATTGGCTCCGTTTTCCGATTGAAACTAATTACGAAACATTTTTCAGTGTTTAAGAAGAGATGATTATTTGAGCAATATTGGAAGAAATTTTCTAAATCCTGCTGTAATAAAAGACAGTCAGCCTCCGAAGACACTGCTCTAAAAATTTTAGTATCATCCGCATAAATAAGATGTTCAGCACTACGGAAACATGCCGCCATATCATTGACATACAGGATAAAGAGTAGTGGACCCAAATGCGATCCTTGAGGTACTCCAGAGGGGATGGGGAGAAAACATGACGTGTATCCCTTCAAGGCTAAAACTGTTCCACACTTTCACTACGCAATTAGAAGCCTTACAAGAAGTGACGTCAGAATGACTGCCCACTTAATTAAATTGATTTCTTTTTTAAAACTTAGGTAGCAAATATGTGAACATACGTAGTAAATAGTAGCAAATAGGTAGTAAATTATGATGGTACTCTAACAATTTTTTTTTTGTTCAGAATTTGAAATGCTTTTAAAATCGTCATTTTTTGCCTAAAAAATCTGGAAAAAATATATGCTTAGGTAGCAAATAGGTAGTAAATCATAGTAATAGAAAGTTGCAAAATGCAGGGTCTAACCACGAAATACTAAATATGGGCAGTCATCCTGACGTCAGAATGACTGCCCACTTAATTAAATTGATTTCTTTTTTTAAACTTAGGTAGCAAATATGTGAACATAGGTAGTAAATAGTAGCAAATAGGTAGTAAATTATGATGGTACTCTAACATTGATCCGCTATTTTGGTCAGTCATCCTGACGCTCACTGTCTTCTCAGTCTGTCATTTAAGGTCCGAGACAAAATATGGCTTAACGCCGGCACGTTGTACTTAGTGACCTGTGAGTATCTTTTACGTTTCTATCAAGTCCCCGCGTTGCCTCCTCAGCTACGCTATTCTCTTATTCACACATTCGAAGCTGTTCGTCAACGAGCACGACGACGAGACAGACTTCACTTCGACGTAGAGCGCAGCGCTGCGAAAAACGGTATTCACTAACATAGAACAGCTCGTCGTCGAACTGTAGGCGGTAACTCTCGACGCAGTGTAGTTCCAGCTCACGCCGCATTCGTCGCCGAGCGCTAGTGTCGTTTAAAGTTCATTAGTGAATACCATTTTTAGGCTCGACGCTGCCGCAGCGCTGACACAGCGCTGATAGCAAGGCGGTTTCCGTAGTGAATAACACTGCTGCTCCAATGTAGTAGATATGCTTTAATAACGTAGCGGAATCTCATGGTAGGGGTACAGTTCAACTCGACTCGACAAGATTGGAGCACAGTCTCGCCCACTGCGATGACTTGTGAGATCGACCCACCCCGGAAATGGAACAACGGTTAACTAATTCGTTTTAACATAACATTATACCTACAGACGTGTTAAGAAATAACTGTACAGTGATGTTCTTGTCAGTCACTGGCTTGAGTTGTTTGACAGGTCAGATCTGCTACTTTTTCTTCACCTCTCGTATAAATAGGTAGGCTTGGTGAAATTGTCAAACTCGCGGCCATTTTTCACTAAACTCCATAACTAGGCGAATTACCTTGGCAGCTGAAAATTATGCAAATCATATATGCCGCGGGTGTCGTAAGAGTTGACTAAGGGATTGAAGTGTCACTGACGATTCTTTGATAGAATATTGATGATGGGCAGCAGCGTCATCATAGTGGCCACATTACTGCGGTCGCTAATCCGCTTTTTACCTTCCTTAATTTACCTCCTAATGCGTTTATACGGGGAGACCAACGTCCAGCAGTGGATTAAGATAGGCTGATGATGTGTGATGTGATATGCCGTTAAAAATTATCATAGGTTTATGTCGATAATAATGACGATATAATTTCGTACCTTCTATAAATCTATTTATATACGTATTTTATTTATTTTCATTATAACTTAACAGTCTTCCTATACTTCAATCTCTTATTCGACTCATACGTCACCCACGTATTGGTTGGGGTGGTGACAAATGTATTCTTACTGCCGTCACCAGGTGGCCACCTAAATACCCCTACAACTATTTCCAGACATATTGGTAAGCCTAAGTGGTAACACAGACCAGAAGCCGTAAGACCAGTTTGAGATGTCGCGACCTCAAATACCGATTATAGATAAGATACAGCAGATACTTGATCGTGTTTGGTCCATAGACAGTTTGACAGTATTTTCGTAACGTGACGCAATATGATCTAGAGGCTTATGATGGTCCCGTGTTTACCGTTTGTCGTCGGTGCCATCAGGTTCTAACAAGTATGTATATCTGAAAGTGAGGCATAGCACTGTAGACGGTAAAAGCGCGGTAATAAGGCATCAAGGAATGTACTGGTGTAAAGGTGCATGCAGACCAAAAGAGCATTACTAGCAACTAATCACGTTTCGTGTAAAGGTGCGGTTAAACTAAAAGAGCATCCGCTGTTCTAACCTCCCACTCTACGAAATTCGATCGGTACACAAACCGCGATTGGTTGATTTCGTAGAACAGGCGCTAGAACAGCGAATGCTCTTTTGGTTTAAACGCACCTTAAAGGTGCATTCAAACCAAGCGAACATTCGCTATTCTAACCTCCCACTCTACGAAATTCGATCGTTACACAAAACGATGGTTGATTTCGTAGAGCGGGGGATAGAACAGCGAATGCTCTTTTGGTCTGAATGCACCCTAACGATCGAATTTCGTAGAGTGGGGGATAGAACAGCGAATGCTCTTTTGGTCTGCATGCACCTTTAAGAATGTTACAATATTCCATAGATAGTGTTCTCGGGCATAGAAAGAAAGAAAATACATTTATGTATTTCAGACATTTAAGTCCACAATAATACAGTGAGTAGATTAGAAAATAGAAACAAGACCTAGACGTCAAACAGCATCCACTGGTTTCAAGTGTGGATCTAACTTAGACCAAATAAAATAGTAAACGTTCAGGCCTACAACCGCGAACTTCGAAGTTCGTCAATTTCGAGGATTTATCTCTGTTACTTCAAAGAAGGTGTCATTAAAGTGACAGAAAAATCCCCGAAAGCGAACTTCTTTGTTCACAGTAGCAGGCTATGTTATGAGAATACGAGTATGAAGGTAGGTATTTACTAACCTATTACGATATATAAGTACTGTAGCTGTTATTACTTCATGCTCAGACAACCGTCGATTTGTTTTGCTCGATGTTTCTACAGAGCAAAATTGCCTCGCAATTAAGCTACCGGGAACATCCAACCAATTGATCATAAGTCCTCGACGGGTTTCTATCAATGGAATACAGTCAACGCCCGCGAAATTAAATTGGACCATTATGACATCCAACGATAAAAAAAATGGTGAATGAACCTATGTTACATTTGACTTTTTGCGGTCAACGACAAAGCAATCCGTTCGGCTTTGACATTAAATCATTTATCATTTATATCGGTGATCGACTAGTACACACAATTATAAAACTAACGTTCAAAAAACGTCGTATCTGTTATTAAAAAAATTGTGTGTTGAGCCTTTTTTAAAGGCTTGCTCGAAACCACAGTTATTTGCGGTCGTAAAACTCGTTCATATCTTTATTACGTGAGCCGTTAGGCAGGTTTTTGATTAAGTTTTTTATTTCTGAACGCGTCTGAGATTGGTTTGGGCAGTACCAGTTTTCATTCAAGTAACATAACTTGTTTGGGACGTGTGCGGTGTTAGATGAATGCTTTTTCCGGTTTGCCACATTCACCCTGAAAAAATATACCTAAAGTGTGAGTTAAACCTATTTTAAAATGAACGTGACTACAATATGCGATCCTCTTTAAGAAAATCCACCATGTCTCTTACGAAAAACTTATTTTACCTACTCGATGTCTCCGAGAATCGTGAACTGATTTTCAAAAATATTTTTTCAATCGAACGGGTATAAACCCGAGATAGTCCCGTTGTTGGCACAATGTCGGAGTCTGATCTTGGAAAAATTGGTTGAGCTCTGTGATTATTTATATTAAATGCTATTTTACGAGTATGTCCGTGTACCTTGACATGTTTTGTTAAAGTTTTGTGCATTCGTCGAGTCCCGGACCGAAAAGTCCAAAATTTCAAGTTTTATTAAAGTTTTGTAACCATAGTTCCGATTACTGGTGACCACTGGAGACCTTCGAAAAGCAAGCGCGCATAATGCGCCAGCGCATTCGTCGAGTACTCGAGTCGCCTGCGCCGCTCGGGGGCGAATCGGCGCGGCGGTCGGGAAATCGTTCCGTCTCGCCGTAACCGCATGCGTGGAGGGACGACAAAAAAGGAACTTGGCTATTTGGCCGAATTTATTTGTCGGCCTCTGTAGCCTAGTTGGTAGTGACCCTGCCTACGATGCTGGGGGTTTCGGGGTTCAAATCTTGGCGAGAGCATTATTTGCGTATTCATTTATCACAAAGATTTGTTCCTTCTGTCGATCTATTATATAGGTATATATCGTCGCCTGGTACCCACATCAGCCTTAATTGAGCTTACCGTGAGACTAGGTCGATTTATGTAAGATATCCCAAGATATTTATATAACTCTTTCCGTGGGTATCGTAAAAGTCGACTCTCTACTAAGGGATTGAAGATGGAAGTGTCACTGACCATTTATTTATTAAGGATTGCTATGAGCAGCAGCGTCATCATAATAGATACATTACTGCGATCGCCAATCCGGCTGATGCACACATATTTTTTTTGTTGATTCCGGGAAAAATACTATAAAAAACATTGCATATTTTAGCCCCCTAACGGCCGTTCAAGTGAATTCCTTCTGCTATCAAGATACTTTTTCTGCTGTCTGTACTTGGGTTCCTGGCAATAAACCGTAGTGAAGTCGCATAAAACCTTTGTGTGATTTAGTATGTATTTAATACGTCTGTAGTAGTCGATACACACATATATGTTGTTTCTCGGAAACCAAGGAATTCGCTAGTTTGTACGTAAAGTGTACCTCAAAAACGTGCTGTGTGTCGCTTTAAGCGTTTTGCTGGAGGTAGGACCTCGTGCAGGGTCCGCCCGGATAGCTAACACCGTCTTACCCGCTAACCTGCCGCTAAATAGTTAGTACTGTGTTCCGGTTTGGGGGTAAGATAGCCGGTGTAATTACTGGCATAGAGGCAATCCATCTAAGTCCTCAGGGTAGGCAGCGCATAGGCGATTTTTCGGTTATGTCCATGGGCCTTAGTTCCCGATTTCCATCAGGTGAGCTAAGAGCTCGGTTGTCTACCTTCGTCACATTAAAAAAAGCCAGGGCGGGTCGCTAGAGTAACATTTTAAATGCCAGTACCTCCTTTGTTTCCTTTTAATGGTCGAACCAGGCACGGTAGCAAACTTTTAGAACCTGCTACTTGTTAATTATGGCTTTACGATAATTTCAACAAAGTGAACAAACAAGTACCTATTTAGTCGGTCTTACATAAAAGAAACGTGCCAATAATGAAACTCTTTGGAAACCTCTGAGATATAATAAACAGCGAGATGAGTTAAAATCACTCACAAACATTAATACTTTCTGTAGAAAACTCAAAAGTATACTGCTTGAACAATGTTTATATTCGGTTGATGATTTTGGTAAAACAGATTACTTTTTTTTTAGTATGTAAATTTGTGTAATTTTGTTATTTTTGACATTGGAATTCTAGTATACAAGTTTTGACTTTAATCATTAGTATTAAGGATTTTGTGTAAGTAAATACCTATATGAAATATTATTATATTTTTCGATAAAAATTTTGTTTATGTTGCTGTGGACGGGCCACTCCACGACCACCCTGACTCGTGATGTGATCCGACGTGTGGTCGACGCCAGAGAGAGAAAGCAACAGGTCGCCGTTCTGTTCTGCGACCTATCTAGAGCTTTCGACGTCGCCGATCACGCTGTCCTTGCCTCCAAGCTTAGGCATTATGGGATCGACGGTCCAACTCTCTCGCTGTTCGAGAGCCTTCTCCAAGATAGATCTCAAATTGTGATCGGCAGTGGTGGAAAAGCAAGATCAGACCCACTAGAAATTACCATGGGTGTAGCCCAAGGTTCGTCCGTTTCGAACATATTGTTCTCTTTGTTGCTAAACGATCTGCCGCAAGCAATAGAGGCCGCTGAAATCTTTATGTATGCCGATGATGTGGCTGCAATCGTTACGGCACAGTCAGTGGACGCTATCGAATTGAAACTGAACTCAGCTGCCGCGCAGCTTGCACAGTGGTTTAATGCCAATGGTCTAGCATTGAACCTCAAGAAGACTCATTACCTAGTCTTCGAACTGTCGGGCCGGAGCACGAGAACGCTAGCCGTCTCTGTAAATGGGACCTCTCTGGACCAATTAAGAACCACTGGCTTCCTAGGGTTCGAAATTGATTGTACTCTAAAGTGGAACCATCATATTGCCAAACTCAGCGGACGGATCGGCAGCGCATGTTTTGCCTTAGGACGAGTCGTTAGATTAGTGTCGGATGAGGCCGCACGCTCGTGCTACTTCGCCACGGTGCACTCCCTGATTCAGTATGGTGCAGAGCTGTGGGGGCGCTGCGCTGAGTGGGAAAGAGTATTCCGTCTCCAGAAACGCGCCGTCAGGATTATAGCCCGGGTGCCACACAACACACCTGCAAGACCGTACTTTAAAGAACTGAAAATATTGACATTACCAGCTATAGTCATCTTGCAGGTGGCTGTATATGTAAGGTTAAATCTAGCTGCGTACAAAACGAATAACATGGTACACAACTACAACACACGTGGCGCCCACAAGCTTGTCGGCGTGCCCCGTAGGATGGTGAAAACGACCAAGCTCACTCATGTCATGGGGCCCACGGTATACAACAATCTGCCAGAAAGCATCACCGGCGCCCAGAGTTTGACCAGTTTTAAACTTCGCCTCAAACGCTGGCTTGTTGAGCACCCGTTTTACAGCTATGACGAATTTTTAAATCTGGGGAAAGGAAATTCCACAATATTTTAATCCGTACTGTATTAATGTTTACCAAATAATAATTATTAGTAATTTTAATTGTTTCAATTATATTTTTGTAAATTTGTATGACATAATGAAGTATGTCCCATATTTTGACGTATAAACTGGCTTTATGAATAAATGACTTATGACTTATAATATTTTGCTAAAATGTAAGTTATTGTAATATTAATTTATTTTAAATGTTCAAACACAATCTTATACTGTTTTGTTAATTAATAAATAATATGAATATATGACCTATAGGTTCTGTAAGGTTATCTATTTAAGGTATCTATAAAGGCTTTACTTATAGCCAATTCATCTAGCCTTATTATAATATAAAATTTAATGCATATTCCGATCTCAATTTGCAATAAAAATATAACGAAGTTCCAATAATCTGAAACGACTCTTAAATTAGAGATAAGGTTGAGATTTGCATGCTGATGTTTTTTTAACATGACAAGGCAGGCTAGAGCTGTCTGTCCTTGTTATAAATTGAATATGTTAAGTTATTTTTTCCAGTTCAAATGACTTGTGAAAAATAAAGATTTGATTTTATACGGATGCTCAAGGTTTGACTAATTAGTATATCGCCAAAAATTGTATGATATATAAGTTATAAGTACTCCGTTCAACAATCTCTGTTAGTAAAAAACAATTTTTCTATGGACAGCCTACATGTTTTGAATTTGTCGACTTTTCTACTTGAGTTGGACAGATTAAATATAGGGTATAAAATAAAACTATGAAAACGGATAAACTCGCGTATATTAACTAATTTTAACTTCATTCCGACGTTTCGAACACTTTACAGGGTTCGTGGTCTGCGGATGACTCTAAAGTGTTCGAAACGTCGGAATGAAGTTAAAATTAGTTAATATACGCGAGTTTATCCGTTTTCATAGTTTTATTTCATGAGTAATCCTCGCGGTAACCGAAGAAAATATTATAAAATATTATATAGGTACTTAAAAATATTACTAGTCTTTACTCAGGTATGTAGACTAAAAAGGATAAAGCAATCATTTATCTAAGTTAGTAGGTATCAGATACTGTTAACTGGGGTTGAAAAAAACGTCTATTTAAATTTACCTGAAGCGCCTTATTCGGACGTAATTACGCAAAAGGGAACCAATCCACACGAATCTGTCATTGTAAAGATTGACTTTGTTTCTTGTGATTTAAAGTGTTAATTAGATTGAAAAATTCATGTGTTCCCTTTTGCATAATTACGTCCATTATTTATTTATAAACGTTTCCTCCTAACTTAGCAAGCCGGAAAGTATCGCTTGGCTCTTTCCATCATATTAATGTTTATATGAGACGGAAAGGGACAAACATGACGAATCATCGGCTAAGTTAGGAGACGTTTATAATATTATGCAATTATACGAAGAAGTGTCAAAGCATCATCATTCTTTTTTACTTATTTTGATCAGCCAGGACACTCAAAAACGATCAATAAATCAATAAAAGCACAGTTACCCGTCAAATGTTTTCAAACATAAAGAGGTGGGTTTTATTAGCATTTTATCCAATTATTTCCATATAAAAGGTTTACATAAAAAAATCGATACGTCATGCGAGGGTTTATTAATACTCTTTAGGCATCGAGGGGGTCTCGTCTCAAATATAGAGAGTCATGGTCAGGTG
>JALPQI010015265.1:0-12346 GCA_025490895.1 Thaumatotibia leucotreta
AGACTCAAACTCGCTGGATTCCTCTGTAGAGTTCTCGCAGTCTTCCAGTGTCGAATCTCCTGGAATGTACGTTTCATCCGCTGAGTCGTCTGGGGTCTCAGTACTGCTCTCAGAATCATCTACCGTAATGACAGTATTATCTTGACAGTTTTCTGTAGATGTTTCTGCGGGCTCTGTGGGTAACATCGGTTGCACTTGAGCATCATCATTGACAGTTTTATCGTTGCTAGCCAGATCAACGAGATTGTAACGTGAACTGTCACATTCATCAGATGATGTGTCATTCCAAAAAGCATGTTCTAGAAAAATTACGTTTCTTGCTTTTATGACATTTTTCGGGTTGGTCGGATCAATCAATCTGTAACCTTTTGTTTCGTCACAGTATCCAACAAAAATATGTTTTTTACTCTTAGGATCCAATTTATCCCGTTTGTGCTGAAGAGCATAAGCTTGACAACCAAAAATGCGTAGGTGACTAAGGTTTTCCTTTTTACCTGTCCATTTCTCTTCTGGTGTACTGCCCATCACAGCCTTAGTTGGAGAACGATTCTTCAGGTAGACTGCGGTGTTAACGGCTTCTGCCCAGAATTCCTTCTTCAGACCTGCTTCCTGAAGCATGCACCTGGCTTTGTCCATGATGGTTCTGTTCGCCCGCTCCGCGACACCGTTCTGCGCTGAAGACCTTGGTACTGTGGTCTGATGTCGTATTCCATGCTTCTTCAGGAATTTCTGAAAATTAGAATTGACATATTCACCACCATTGTCACTTCGCAAAACTTTTATTTTCTTATTGGTTTGGTTTTCTACAAGAGTTTTAAATTCTTTGAAAATCTCGAAAACCTCATCCTTCCTCTTAAGGAAATAAACGAAAGTTTTTCGTGACAGATCATCGATGAACGTCAGGAAATATCTTTTCCCACCCATGGACGGACACGGAAGTGGTCCCGCAATATCGCTGTGAATCAACCCAAGTATGTCATTTGCCCTGGATACAGATTTCTTTGGAAATGGTAACCTAGTCTGTTTACCTACAACACAGGAAACACAAGACTGAAAGTTATTGTTATCATAAGAAATCCCAGTAGCCATACCTTTTCGCAATAACTCCATGCTTCGGGTGTTCAGATGCGCCAGACGTCGATGCCAAACTTGTTGCGTTAACTGCTTCGCTGGTGCTTGGGCCTGCGCTTGCTTGACGTGTTCAACAGGACGACTGTCATCCTTCAGTTGACACTCTGACGCCGCCTCGCTGTCACCTGTATCTACAGACAAAGACGAACACATAGCCTGCGAGGATGGTTCGCTACACAAAACAGACACGGTTTCAATGGCATCAAGTTGATAAACACCATCTCTCTCGGTTGCAGTAGCTAAAACCTCCCCATTTTCGGTGATTGTACACACACCAGAACAAAACACAACTTTGTAACCCTTATTGACCATGGCACTTACAGATAACAAATTTGTAGACAATTTAGGAACTAAGTACACATTACTTATCATTCTTACGCTATTGTCCTTGAACACAACCTGCGCCGTACCTCGTCCAGCCGTCATTAGAGCTTCGCCATTGGCAATGTACACTTTCTTCGGTTTCTCGTTCGAAAAATCCGATAAAAATGTGCGGTCATTGCATAAATGACAGGATGAGCCGCTGTCTACGTACCAAACGTCGCGCTTGATACCTGCGGTCAACGCCGTGAGAAGCGCCGAGCCTTTACGGCCACTCTTCTTGCCGTCAGACTTTTCAGGACAATCCTTCATAAAATGCCCAGTCTTCTTGCATTTGAAGCACTTATTTGGTTTTCGTGTCTTTCGAGCAACTAAAGCAGTCGTATGTTCGGTTTTCTCATCACGACGTGCATTTTCTTGAAGCAATTTTGATTTGACAGTTTCGCTTGACAGTGACGTGTTCGAATTTTCTAGAGCCATAATCAACGGATCATAATCGCTTGTCAAACCGCTGAGCAAAATTACGGCTACGAAGTCGTCTTCCAAAGCCGCTCCGATGTCGCTCAGTTGTTGCGATGAATCCAAGACCTTGTTCACGTATGCCTCCATACTCACACATTCGCTTAATTTTGTAGCGAATAATGTACGAAGCAATCCGAGTCGTCTACACAATCCTCTGTCCTCGTACGCCTTCTGCAGGTTGTCCCATGCCTCGCGAGCCGTCTTGGCGTTTCGAATTAGTGGAAACACACAAGGCTGTACGTTTAAGGCGATTTTCGCGAGCGCCTTCTCCTGCTTCTTTTCGTCGATTTCATTATTTTCACGCTTTCCCACACAATCCCAAAGATCGTCGTGAATAAGCACCATCCGCATGACGAATTTCCATGAATTATAATTTTGAATTCCGGATAATTTTTCGATCGAAACATTCTGACTGGCAGATGCCATCTTTTGTTTTCATGCGAATAAATTTTGAAAATATTTGTATCGAAATCACATGCGCACTTTTTTGGAATCTGGTGATAACCACGCTCTGCTACCATGTTGGAGGTTCCGTAAATGAAATACCAGTAAACTGTTCCGAGTTATATTGTGCACTGAAGCAGACTGAAGTAAAAATCTAATGTGACAGAGCGACTAGGTAAACAAACATTGACATTAGTTTTATTATTCTAACCAGCTAGTTTATATCGGTCACATATAAGAACTCTATGTTCCAACAGTAATAGGGTTATTTTATTTATAATATAAATATTAAAATGAACATATTAGGTACTTTTTGTAATTCAAGACAAATGATTTGTTACCAAACTGACTTGAATTAATAATTCAAGGAGAAATCACGAAGATATTAAATGCATAGGTTTAAATCGCGTTGCACTATAAAAAAATCCCCATTCCGTTATCCCACTATACATCATTATAAACATTATACTTAGTAGAAAATGTTTGTAACCTCTGATGTTTAAAACTCACTTACCATCCATTTCAAGTAAAACACGTAGTATATAATCGGTTAGAAGCCACTAACAGTTTAAAATCAACGTTTTGATCAGTTCACTTCCTTGGTTTGATTTCAACTGAACTCAATGAAGTCAAAATCAATGAAAAAAACTAAAAATGTTCATAATTTTTTACACATGGCGGATGACACGATAGGCTTGTCATCATATTCTATGGCGTAAGGCACGCCTGTGATGTCATGAAAAAATTGTTCGCCGCCACAGACAAAAGTCTTTGAAAATGGAACACGCAATGAATCGGTTAAATGATTAATTATTCAATCAAATTTGGAGTCATATCCATATTATTGCGAACAATGACGCACATTTGTCCGATCTCTGCTATTTCTTCAACTTAAAATAAAGAAATCTGATGCTTCGGGCATGACACCACCACGCGTGTAAAGTTAAAATACAGGGTGTAATTTAATTCGTAAATGATTATGTATCAACTAATAAATTGAATGTCCTGGGAGTTACTAAAACCAAACATTTTTTTTTTAGTAAGTATGTTAGGCCTTTTTAACTATTTAAGGTGTTTTTTGGAAATAGTTATGACTTCTTAAAAGATATTTAAAACAATAAAATATGTTATAAAAATCCTTGACTACTACAGTAAATTGCAAAAATTCTATTATTAACGGTCAAACATCTTAGTCACACTGTTTCATACACTAAAACTATTGTAAAAAATTAAATAATTAACAAAAAAAAAACGTCCAATTTCACACACTCCCAGGACTTTCAATTATTAGTTTTTTACGATTCTCGATTAAAATTTCACACATCTGTCTGTCAATTCTATTACTTTGTTATAAGTTCCTCTCACTATAATTGTCTGTGACAAAGTAAGAACCAAGTTAACTTTAGGTATAGGTAACAGATGGGTTGTATTTATAAATATACAGAGTGACCAAAAATAAGTGCGTTTCCTTTGTCTGTGAGATTTTGGGATTCTGAATAGGTCCCTTAGAAGGTTTTTGGCGGGACATATTTTTTTAAATACGTGCCACTACTTAGAACTATTAAGCCATTAATTGCCGACGCCTCATATTTTTAATCTTGAAAATTTAAATTAATAATAATAATCATCTAATGTACGGGGCTTGTTATGCTTCCAAAAAACCTCACTGGCATTTGAATTGCACTTTTTTTTGCCACCCTGTATAAATTAATTTAGTTAATTATTAAAAACAATTGTATTATACTATGTAGATCTGTTAAAATAGGCTATGGCTATGGCATAGATATTATAATTCAGCGTTATAGCTTTTATTACAATCGCCATCACATATATCGTAGCGTCCCAAGCGTTCAAAAATATCTGAACATTTATTGACATCGTTAGATCGCCCAATGTACTTTACAATGTACACTTCACTTCAATGAAATTTAAACGCATTTACCTACGATCTTTGCATCTCTATTAGCTATCAGAGCGACTAGAGTGGTCACAAATATCTGAACAGGATGCTTAGCCAAGTTGCCAATCGCTAACGCTTAGTAGCGTATCGTAGTTTTCCTTCTCTGTCACTCTTTCATATCAGTGCGACAAAGACAGTTAGCTGCCTTTCGTTTACGATTGACGATTAAGCGTAAGCGATTGGCAACTTGTCTAAGCACCCTGCGGCTCTACAAAAAAAACGAAATTTGTAAATTTCGAGGATTTGTCTTAGAGATGGGCCGACTAGTCGGGAACGCCGACTATTCGGCACCATTTACACCTACCGACTAGTCGGCAAAAAATGCACCATAATTCCTACGAAATCTAACTAACAAATGCCGGAGATCTTGGTTTATTATGGAATTAACTATTTGTTTTCTGAATACTTCGAACGAAATTCGCCTGTACACAAAAACGTAAACAAAACTTGTCACAAAATGAACGCGTGGCACATGGAGCATCGGGCGAAGCGAAACGAACATTTCAGATTGCACCCGAATGACTATGATCGGCATTGCCGACTAGTCGGCCGACAAATCGGCAATTTGAGCACCGACTAGTCGGCTAGTCGGCAAAACCCCTAGTCAGCCCATCTGTAATTTGTCTCTCTCACTCTAATGCCGTCTTCATTTGAGTGACAGAAAAATCCTCGAAATTTTCGCGGTAGTAGGCCTGGCCACCATTGATATAGCGTTAGAGTGCATTTTGTATGTGCAGATATTTATAGGTACCATGGCTGCTACGATATATCTGGCCCCTATACCACAAAACTTTACAAGCGTACAATTCTACAAAATTCTATAAATTCCCATACAAAAAGTTGACAATTTTGTAGAATTGTACGCTTGTAAAGTTTTGTGGTATAGGCCACTGGTCTGTCTCTAAAGAAGTGTTGCCTCTCTCTCGCACTCGTGAATTCGTACATAAGTGTGACAGGGAGGCAACACTTCGTGGTTCGCGGTAGTGATGGCGACTAGTAAAATAATGAAAGAATCTGCTATTTTAAAGTTGTAAATAACTGTTGAGAGGTTTATTTAAGTGATGTAAAGTATTGATAATGAATTAATACATATTTATATTTATATGGTGTTTTGTTTTCGGTCCGACGTCCAGAATTTATAAAATCAAATATAGTCCTAAGACATAATATAAAAACAAAACAGTTTTCAACCGATTTCCCTAAGATCCCATCATCAGACCCCTACTTGGTGCCAACGGGAAAATCATATATCAAGGTAAAACAGACCTGGGTCGCATTTTATAAAGTTACATTTTACAATTTCGCTGTTTGCCTCTCTAACGCACGCACATATTGGCTGTTTCATATAGGTTTACACTAAGTATTTTAATAAAAGTCTATTTTATTAATCACCGAAATATTCTTGTAGTCTGCCATTACAAGTGTGTCGAGTCAGTGTGCCACAGATAATCATAATATGACACATCCCCCCCTTATGCTTAATACTATTTAATTATACAACCAAGGAGTAACTTAAACTAACTTATATCATAGTCACCCAAGTAAGTTGGTTTTCTCACCAACCTACCCGACCTTGTTGTGTTGTTGACTGGCTGATCCAGTACATCTTGGTTAGGCACATTTGGCAACTGTGGCTCTGATACAGGTGCACTAGGCTCCACTGTATTAGGCCTTTCTCGCCTACCACTCTCATGCATAGTTGGTTGACTCACATCTGCTGAGTCTAACAAATTATTATCATTTTTAACAATAAACTTATTTCTACTTGATCTAATGTGTTTTTCATTTCTCCTAACTAAATTGCCTTGCTCATTTTTAACAATGAATGATCTAGGTTCCCTAGTCTTTTCAATTATCTTACCCGGATACCAAAATTTACTCTTTTTTACATCTTGTATAATTACCTCTTCCCCTTTTTGAAATTCTTTCCTAACCTTTGAAGTTTTATTATAATTATTCCTAGATTTTTCATTGTTAATTAACATATTCTCTTTTACATTTACACATAACTTAGGTTTTAACACTTCTTTTGAACATGGTAAATTTGTTCTTAACAACCTGCTCATTAACAACTCTGATGGGCAATATTCCAAATTTGTTAATGGAGTAGTTCTATAATGTAACAATGCTGTATCAAAATTAGTACCACTTTCTTTACATTTTTTCATCAAATTTTTAACAATTCCCACAGCTTTCTCTGCTAGCCCATTTGACTGTGCATAGTGTGGACTGGACTTAACTAACTCTATGCCCTGCTTTTTTGCATATTTATTGAATTCAAAGCTCCCAAATGGCATATTGTCACTAACTATTTGTCTAGGAATCCCATGGGTACTAAATATTTTTGTTAACTCCTCTATAATATTACTAGCCGTTTTGTTTCTTAATTTTGCTACATCAATCCATTTTGAGAAGTAATCTACAACCACTAAAAAATCTTCACCTGCAAAGTGAGCTACATCCATACCTACTTTACTAAAAGGAATATCCGGAATTTCATGAGATATTATTGGCTGCTTGGAGTTTGACATCCTGTATTTTTCACATACTCTACATGCTAATACATAATCCTCTATATCTCTTGACATTCCTGGCCAGTACAACACTCTGCGTGCTCTCTTTTTACACTTTACTACACCAGCGTGTCCCGAGTGTAGTATATCTAGCATTTCCTTTCTCAAAACTTTAGGTACAAGTACCGTATTCCCAAAGTAAACAATGTTATCCTTAACTATTAACTCATATCTTAATTTATATAACTTTTTTAGTTCCTTACCATATATATTTCTATCATTTTTTGGCCATTCTGTATCATACCACAGCTTTATTTGTTGCAAATTACCATCTTTACTTGACTCATCTTGTAATTCTTTTAATTTACTTTCTGATATTTGTAAGTCTGTGTCTAATCCATATACTTTTTCTTCTTCTACACAGTGAACCAACTCCTTAAGTATTGGTTCCTCTTGCCCATTTGTTAAATTAAAATGCCTAGACAAATAGTCAGCAACATACATCTGTGATCCTGGTATATACTTAATATCAAACTCATACTTTAAAAGTTTAAGGACCATTCTTTGCAGCCTGGCTGAAATTTTATTGATATCTTTATTCATTATCGCCACTAAAGGCTTATGATCAGTTTCAACTACAACCTTGCGACCATAGACAAACTGATGATATTTTTCCATAGCCAGACAGACTGCAAAGAGCTCTTTTTCTATGGGTGCCCATCTTTGTTGACACTCTGTATAACATCTTGAGTAGAATGAAATTGGTTTACCATTCTGTAACAGACAAGCTCCCATTCCACTCTTTGAACTATCTGTTTGTAAAGTTACTAATCCTTCTTTCTTTAAAATATCTAAAGTTGGAGCGTTACTAATTTTCATTTTTATTTCTTCAAATGCTTGTCTTTGCACAGTACCCCATTCCCACAATACATTGTTTTTTAACAGATCTCTAAGTTTTTCAGTTGTTTTGGAGTATTGTGGTATAAATTTACTTAAATAATTGCACATACCTAGAAACTTTTGAAGTTCTTTAACATTTTTTGGTTCTTTCAAGTCCACAATAGCATTTACATGTTCGGGATCAGGTTGAATGCCTGATTTTGACACTAATAGCCCCACATATTTTACAAAATCACTTCTATATTGAACTTTATTTGGATTAAATTTTACATTATATTTTCTTGCCCTATCTATTACTTGACTTAAGATTTTATCATGATCTTCTAAGCTGTCCCCTGCAATTATTATGTCATCATAGTAGACACTTACCCCTTGTATATCACTAAATATAGCTGTATTTATTCTTTGCATTACCTCTGGGGCTGAAGAGATACCAAATGGCATTCTTTTGAAGAAATACCTCCCGAAGGGAGTACCGAAGGTGCAGAGCTTTTGTTAATCCTCCAATCTTACTTGAAAAAACCCGTCTTTCAAGTCTAATACTGTGAAGACACTCTTACCTGCAAGTGAATTATAAATTTCTTCAGGGGAGGGTATCTGATAATTTTCTCTGAGAATTGCTTTATTTAATTCTTTGGGATCTAAACACAACCTAAGTGACTTATCTGGTTTTTCTACAATAACAAGATTATTACACCATAAAGTAGGCCCTTCTACTTTCTCAATAATTCCCCTGCTCTCATAATTGTTCAATGTCTCTTTAAGCTTTTCCTTGACAGTCTGTGGTATTCTTCGGATAGACTTAACTACAGGCTCTGAATTTTCTTTTACTTTGATTGTATATGTGCCTATATTGCCTAGCCCTTTAAACACATCATGATTTAATTCCACAAATTTACTTTTATCTTCTATCCGTAAGGTATCTACACGCCTAACTAAATTGAATTTGACACAATCTGGCAACCCTAAAACTGGTTTCACTGGCAAATCAACAACACAAAATCGAATACAGTCCTTTTTTCCCCTAACTATGCAGTTTAACTCTACACTTCCTACAGTTTCCACAGTTTGCTCATTATATACAACTAACACAGAAGGTTTGCCAAGTTTACATTTGTCCAATTTAAGGTTTTTAAGCATACACAGTGGTAAAGTACTACAGTCCGCACCAGAGTCTAATTTGAATTTTATGTCAAACCCTTCAACATTTATTAATTCATACCATTGTAATTTATTAGAGCTACTTACAGAGTCCACTACAAACTCTTCCGAACTACAGTCACTGTCATTTTCTTTTTCCTTAATGCCATCAATTTTCTTTTTATATCTTGGCTGCTGCTGTTGTTTTTCTTCTTTCTTCCTGTATCTACACATTACTGCATAGTGATTGTAATTATTACATGAAGCACACCGTCGTCCAAATGCAGGACATGTTTCTTCCGTGACTTTTTCCACATTTATTACAGCTATTATTCTTTCTTAAGTCACTGACTTTTTCTTTTACCAAATCTACTCTCTCTGTTTGCTCAAGTGCTTTCAAATTCTTCTTACTATATTCTGCAGCTTTGCACAAATCCACTGCAGTATCTAAATTAAGATCTTTTTCCCTCAATAATCTCTCCTTTAAATTCGCTTCTTGGACACCTATAACTATCATATCACGAATCATTCGGTCCTCTTCTTTGAAATTACATGTTTTGGCTGCTGTCTTTAACCTCAAAACAAATCTTTCAACCGGTTCGTCAATTTCTTGTCTTAAATTATAAAACTTGTAACTATTTACTACTGTATTTGTTTTGCTGATAAAATGTTCGTCATATTTATCTAATAGTTCCTTCCAGGTTAATGTTGAATTGCTACTCATACCGTTATATATTTCCAATATGTCGTCTCCCGCGCAGGTTAAGAAAATGGCTATCTTTTTTTCATCGGGCTCTTTCTCTAAACCTGTAGCCATTACATACAGACTGAACAACTGCTTGTATTTTCTCCAGGCTTCCGCATCTTCTATTTTATGGCCTTTCGGAGGCTGCAAGCCCGTTACGACTTTATCTTCTGCCATGTTTATCATCAAACAATACTTCCACAAAGGTTTTGAAACACTGTAGTAACTAATTAATTTTATATATTTACACCTGACACCATGTTTCATATAGGTTTACACTAAGTATTTTAATAAAAGTCTATTTTATTAATCACCGAAATATTCTTGTAGTCTGCCATTACAAGTGTGTCGAGTCAGTGTGCCACAGATAATCATAATATGACACATTGGCTAGAAAGAGAGGCTAACAGCGAAATTGTGAATTGTAACTTTATAAAACGCGATCCAGGGTGCTTAGACAAGTTGGCAATCGCTAACGCTTAATCGTCAGTCGTAAACGAAAGTCACCTAACTGTCTTTGTCGCACGAATTTGAAGGAGTGATAGAGAGGGAAACTACGATACACTAGTAAGCGTTAGCGATTGGCAACTTGGCTAAGCATCCAGGGATCGCAACCGGTTTTTTAGAAGAACCTCGAAATAGCTCAATAGCTTTAAAATGTTTTACACACTTTATGTAGTACTCAACATTTTATGTAATTATTAACATAGTATTTCTGAACGTAGACTATATTGAATAATTGTTTCTGAATTACTTCATTAACAAAAAAATATATACCGAATAACGAAAAAGAACGGACAGTAAAACTGTAGAGGGTTTTCTCGAAAACGTATGCCACTAGTTGGCTCCACTTAGCCGTAAGGTCCCGCTAAAAAACATAATTATCTAGCTCCAAAGCAAAACTAACTAGAAGCAATTTTTTTTTTATATATAATTTGATTAACTCGTACAAAACATTTACACGCGAAACTATAGGCGCTCTGAGAATTTAGATAAGTTTCTGGACCTGACGCCTCAGTGCTGCCGCCCTGGTGAACGGCATTTCAGAAAACCCTCACTATAGTCTGGCCAATCAGCTTGTCAGTTGACAAGGCGGCAAATAAAAAAAAAGTGGGTGCGAAGAGGAAGTTTGAATTTGGCGCCTTTTTCCGCTAACGAGCAATATTTACGTGTGCATTTTCACTTTTAAGGACACCCAATTGGTGATATTAAAAAACTTTAATTGTAGGCAGGTTCTTAATTACAATATCTTCAGGAATTTAAACTTTATCAACGTTATCCGCGGGCCTGGGTTGCTTTGTGTCAGATATCCCAACATATTTATTTATCTATTATTTATTATATTATCGCTTATAATTTATAAAATAACACCTAAACCAAATTTTATTGAAATTTAGTGCTTAGTTATCGTTAGACATGATGACTGAAATTAGGATTTTTAATGTCACGCTAATTGAGTGTCCCTAAAATTGAAAAAAGCTCAGTTAGGTACCACATTTTACTAAGGCATGAAATAAAAATCGAATTAATGAATGAAGAAACTTTATTTATACCAAATTAAACAAAAAAAACTGTCGTATAACACAAATACGTCGAGCACTGTGCTTTAGACGTCTAAAAACATATTCCAATCGATTAATCACCAAAACTTCACAGCTAAAAACTTCTAATCACTATTTTACAATGAAATTGACTCGATATTATATAAGTAACTATTAGTGGAGTAAAATGCTTACATCTACATTTGTACAATGATAAATAAATCAATATTTTTAATTAAAAAATATGGCTGAATGTCACTCGGCGTAAGTCCTAAATGACAGAATGCAGAATTGTACTGAATCTATGGTAGCTATTTTTTATTTTTAATAGGTTTAAGACATAATTATTTATGCCAGGAAATTTCTAATCGAAATCTATATCTAAATTTGTACAAAGGATTTAAATAAATGAAATATTTTTAGTAAAATAAAAATGTCAAAACAGCTTTATATTTCCTTCTATTTTTAGGCTAAGGAAAGTAAAAGTTTTATAGGTATGTATTATTATCTCGAAAACCAACTTGTCAGTTGATAAACACGTAGTTGCTCTATCGCTCAAAATTATAGCTAATTTCTTTACCAGAAAGTTGGTTTACCAGACAAAAAAAAAATATGGCTGAATGTTAGCTAATGCAAACTTTTAACAAATAAAAAAAAAAACTTTTTTTAATCCTTATGAACAGGCACAAAGCCTGCATAAAAAAAAAGTTGGCGCGAAATCAAAATGGCCGACTGACAGGTTTGTTCTGAAACTACGACGACTAAAGGCTTAGATATCCATGCCAAGGAGTTTCTTATCGAACAAGAACTCTCCAAGCGCAGAGTGGCGGTCCATCATCTTCTTGAGGGTGGTAGCCTTGCCAGCGAGGTCGCGTTGGCCCTTGTATTGCTCTTCCAGGAATTCACCGGTCAGGTAGTCGGCAAGCTGTAAGGGAGAATTGTTAACACGTGAAAACATGGTGACTAGTGCAATGATTCTCTCTAAGCGGAAAACTAGTTAGGGGTCGATTCTCATTTATAAATAACTAGCGGCACTGATACAAAACTGATATTGAAACCGCATCAAAAATCCATTTGGTAGTTTTAAAGATTTTCATCACAGCTGCTCGTAAAAAGTGTTATTATACGC